>JABYQG010000024.1:0-140000 GCA_022606255.1 Trametes meyenii | reverse complement strand
CAATGTGTGGTCTTGGGTTGTAGTGAGTTTAGGGCAGGCAGGTGAATTCAATCTGAAAAATATTAATGAAGTTGTAGTGAGTTTAGGGCAGGTCCTGAGTCAAATCTCTGTTGGTGTGCCAGCATGTAGAGTAGCTCTGATATATTGCATGCCCCCCTTTTTGTGTCCTGCAAGACTTACCCCAATATCTTGTTGTACTGTGGTATGCACTTGACAGCATCTGCTATATTGTGCACCCTACAGCATTCACCAGTACACCAGTATATTCAGTCAGCATAGGAATATTCTTTTGAGCACTTCAATGGCTTTGCATAGCACTCACAGTGCAACATGGAATGATAATGAAATGTATGCAAGGTCAAGAATATTTGATTGTGGTGCTGAGTAGGTGTCCTGGGTTGAGGCAATGTAAAGGAAGGACTTTCTCATTTTTGGTATATGTATAACAGCACCTGTCAGTGAATGCTGCAGGCAAGCAATGTGAGAATGGGGGGGGGGGGGGGAACAGGGTGTGCCGGGAGAGGTGGAGGGCCGGTGAACCAAAGTGTCAAAGTCTCTGTGCCCACCTGTGCCGGGTTTGTGCAGTGTTCCGCCCACAACTGTATCCCACCAAGGACCTGGAATGCTCGGAACATGGCCTATGGCACTGTGCAAGGTGTTGTGGTGGGTGTCCGGGAGGTGGGGAGCAGCTTGGGGTCGCATTTGTTGCGATGTGCGCAGGGAAAAGTGCCAGAATGGCAAAGCGCCAGCCAAAACGCGATATTGTGGACACCATTTTTCACGCCTTATGCGCGGATGGTCAAATAAGCGCCAACCAGAGCGCCCTGCCTACCTCATGAGGGAAAGCTGAAAGGCTTGAAGAGAACAGTGCGAGTAAAGTGTGAACCTTCGGGTTCAGCAGAGAAAGCACCTAGTAGTTCAGTCAAGTAAGTGAGTAGCTCGACCTAGTAGGGATGAAAGGATTGAACCTCAGTAGACTGAGGCTGGCTCCGGTCAGCCTCAGGCAGAACGGGTCTCCGAGTAAGCTGAACAGTCAAAAAATGGATCTAGTAGAGGTGAAAGGATGGGACCTTAGTAGACTGAGGCTGACTCCGGTCAGCCTCAGGCAGAACGGGTACTCTGAGTAATTCGAACGATCCGCTTTGCCCCGCAAGCATAGAACGGATAGGAATTACCAAGTAGACCGAGGCCAACTAACGTCAGCCTCGGGTAGAACGGGGTCCTCCTAGTAAGGCTTGCATTGGCATTGGTGGGGTATATGCTTTCGAACGGAATCTCCAAGTAAGGCTGACAGCGGCCGGAACCGATTGAGACTTAGTAAAAAAGCATGGGGGGTCGAAAGTGTGCTCTTGGGCTATCCAGTAGGCCCTCCTTGTGGGGAGGCTGGCATTCCCTGGACCGAGCCATAGATGCACCTGCCTGACGGGATGTACTGGCTCGCGGATGGGATAAGCTGAGGTCAATGCTGAACGTTTGTTTAGCAGCTCAAAGCAGTCGGACACTGTCCTTAGGTGATTTGTGTCTGCGTTGCTGAAGGATGTGGATTATTTGCCGATGGCCAAACCTGTTAGCAACTAACCACTCGGGGATACGCCGTGGCTGCGCACGTCTTACAGATGTTGCCGGTTGCTGGTAGTCCTCACTGAAGGCCGTGATCTTAGTCCTCTGGACTCGGAGAGCTGGTCTGAAACTTGTGAGATCGGGATACAAGGGATCTTGGGCTGACACGCTGACTGTTAGTACGCTCTGCGCGGAAATCGGTTGTGTGTCGTGTCCGGATGGATTTCAAAGGCAACTAATAGCCTTGTAACGAACACCGGCTGTCGGAAAGCGCTCCGGCGCGAGTACGCGGTTATGCTGTCAGGAGCTTGCCTCCTGGCGGCTGGCATAGTAGTTACCTGGTTGATCCTGCCAGTAGTCATATGCTTGTCTCAAAGATTAAGCCATGCATGTCTAAGTATAAACAAGTTTGTACTGTGAAACTGCGAATGGCTCATTAAATCAGTTATAGTTTATTTGATGGTACCTTGCTACATGGATAACTGTGGTAATTCTAGAGCTAATACATGCAATCAAGCCCCGACTTCTGGGAGGGGTGTATTTATTAGATAAAAAACCAACGTGGTTCGCCGCTCCATTGGTGATTCATAATAACTTCTCGAATCGCATGGCCTTGTGCCGGCGATGCTTCATTCAAATATCTGCCCTATCAACTTTCGATGGTAGGATAGAGGCCTACCATGGTTTCAACGGGTAACGGGGAATAAGGGTTCGATTCCGGAGAGGGAGCCTGAGAAACGGCTACCACATCCAAGGAAGGCAGCAGGCGCGCAAATTACCCAATCCCGACACGGGGAGGTAGTGACAATAAATAACAATATGGGGCTCTTTCGGGTCTCATAATTGGAATGAGTACAATTTAAATCTCTTAACGAGGAACAATTGGAGGGCAAGTCTGGTGCCAGCAGCCGCGGTAATTCCAGCTCCAATAGCGTATATTAAAGTTGTTGCAGTTAAAAAGCTCGTAGTTGAACTTCAGACCTGGCTGGGCGGTCCGCCTAACGGTGTGTACTGTCCGGCTGGGTCTTACCTCTTGGTGAGCCGGCATGCCCTTCACTGGGTGTGTCGGGGAACCAGGACTTTTACCTTGAGAAAATTAGAGTGTTCAAAGCAGGCATATGCCCGAATACATTAGCATGGAATAATAAAATAGGACGTGCGGTTCTATTTTGTTGGTTTCTAGAGTCGCCGTAATGATTAATAGGGATAGTTGGGGGCATTAGTATTCAGTTGCTAGAGGTGATAAAAAATCCCTAGCACAGATAGCCCTACTTTTACGGATATATTGTACAGCTTATTTATTAGCTGGTCATCTGCATCACATATGGGCATGATATGCATGATAGTACTGTACACTGTCCAGATTTCCGGGAGGTGGACAGTGAAGTTTATGGAAAAAGACTGTGTCTGGTTGTATCCACAACACTGCACGGCCACCAATACAATCATACTGTGGCCTATTGGGCTTGGTTTGTTAGGCTCTGCTTGATGTCTGAAGGAATGGCTAGTGCACAATGTGCTAGATTTGGAAACTGGCTGGTCTGGTGAGTTTGGGAGGCTAGTAACAGTAGATATAGCTTATATTATGACATAATACAATAAATTCAAAAATCCGTGCACGGATACAGATATCCCCAGCACGGATACAGATTTCCTGCGGATACACAGAATGAGTATCCGTATCCGTGATCCCTTAGCATATCTCTGAAAATCCGTGAAAATATCTCTATCCCTGCCATTGCCTAGTGCTCATCGAATAAATGGGACATTCAATGTCCCTAATCTGTCACATTAGCACGTGGTGCCACTGTGGCACCTATTTGAGTCACACGCGGCCTGCGGTGATTTATAAGACCAGGATGCTCAGTGTCCTCGATCTTGGTGACCACCATGACCACCCACCTGGATGGCGTGCCCCCGTCGCAGGTGTCCATCCAGGGTGCAGGATGCTTTGACGTCCCTTCTACCTCTCCAACCAGTGTGTGGTCCACGCTACCACCCCAGACCAATGGTGGCCTCAGTACCTCCCTGTACCATGGCCCCGGATGAGCACAGTGTTCAGGTACCGATGTATTTATACTGTGCTAATGCTACTCCAAGTTGTAGCTTTTCCATCATGAGTATTACTTGCTCCCAGACCCGTAACGGGTCTAAAGGGGGAGAGTGTAAGAATTGCATGCAAAGATGCGGTTCTACATTCATTATACTGCACACGGAGCATGCTCGAGGAGGCCATTGAGCCTCCGACAACCATCCTAAGTCCTTCCAAGGACTTATCAGGGCTTTAGTGCCCGATAGATTAGATTAAATTGTTGTATTATCTATGCGTACAGCGACCTAAGGTTCAGGCCTTGGGTGCCTGGTGGGGTAGAGAACTCTACCCTCACCATCCTTCGAGTACGCCGAGCAATCCAAGCTCGGTTCAGAGTACTTGCAGGATACAGGGGACAGAGCCCCTCTACGGTATTCTTACAATATCTCTCAGATCTGAGCCAATGTAGGACATGTGAGACATCAAAAGAAAGCCCTTACATGCCTCTATCACATGGTGCTGCTTATGTGTCTTCACATGTGTCTTTGAGTGTACAGTTGTTATTATTTATCTAGATGATACCAGTAATTCGCATTTTTCGACATCTTAAACGTCATCAATTCCCACGCTGTTTGTTGCATTTTGTTTGTATCATAAATGCGCACAAATCGCGATTGGTTTGAAGCCATTTAGTGAAGAACTGAGTGAGCAGTAAGCTGGACAAGATGTGCCACCAGATCACTTTACCAGTACTTATCCAAAGGGGACTAGTGTTTCGCATTTTATGCCCTCTGAAACCTCATGGATTCCCACGCTTGTTGTTCCAATTTATTTGTATTCAAAATGCGTACAAATCGCGATTTATTTGAGGCCATTTGGTCAAGAACTAAATGAGCAGTGAGCTAGACAAGATGTGCCACCAGATCACTGTATTAGTATTCACCCAGATGGTACCGGTATTTCGCATTTTACGACCTCTTAACCTGCCTCAATTCCCACGCGCTTTGTTGCACTTTGTTTGCATTCAAAATGCGCACAAAATGTGATTTGTTTGAAGCCATTTGGCCAAGGACTGAGTCAGCAGTGTGCCGGGCAAGATGTGCCAGCAGAGCACTGGTGAGCCAGCCAGCTGCCATTTCCGGAGGGGGCAGATCACAAAAAAAGCGCCCAGATGGCCGGGACAGATCTTAATCTTATCAGAGGCAGAAGACATGATGTGGGGAGATAAGAAGCAAGGAAATGAAAGGTCTGATGGGGCAGTGGTAAGTGTGGAAGACCGGATTGCCTCAGTCCTGGAAGTCCCGGGTTCAATCCTGGCCCATGCCAAATTAAAAAAAGTCGACCACTGGCTGCAGTGGCCCCTAGGGATGTGGCCGAGAACAAACAAAGCATAATAAAATGGCACGATATGATGAAACAGTGTTTCGTGCCATTTTGCTTGTATTTTGTTTGTTTTCAGCCACATTGACCACTCTTACTGGATTCTCTCCGTCAGTTTTTCTTCAAAGTGGGTGATGTAATATACCGTTCGAAAGCTCTCGCTCTCCCCTATCCGCTGGTGTGATTTTCATGGCAATGCGATCATTTATGAAGTGTCTATTTGAGTATTTCTCCCAGTCAGACCAGTGTTTTCCCCTTTACTACCCCTCAATGGCCTCCAATTTCCGCGTGTGTGGGTGCGCTTTGTTCGCGTTTTTGAACGCGCACAGATCGCAATTTGTTTGGAGAGATTTGAAGAGGAATTGAGTGCGCAGTGAGCAGATCACTGCTGAGACAAACACTTTGGCAGTCCTACTGCATTATCTCTGTCGCTATTTCACCAAAGTGGTGCATATAGTATACTGTTCAAAAGCTGCAGATTATGCCCATCCGCTGGTACAACTTCCATGTCTTTACCTTCAATATTGAATGAGCTACCCATGCAACAATACTATTATACCTGAGCTGTCTGATAGAAGCACTTATACCGGTCAAATAGGAGCTGGGAGTAATTCCGCGATATTATAGATGGATTCAGCCTCAAAACACCTTTCTAACGAGGTACTAAACTCACCATTTGGATAGAAACTGCCCAAGCTATGAGGCAAAGAAGTTTCAGCCACAGCAGAGTAATAGACAGTTAATCCGGATTCTTGCCCTTGTTAGCTTACTCATTGACTGATATCAACACTCCATAATAAGCACATTCTTAATACTGTTACTCAAAAAAATTTCATTCTAGTTGACCCACTAACAAACTCAACAACCCGGAATTACTGACATTTATATGGAAGTAAAGCCTTGTGATCATGTGATCCTAAGCCAGGCATGTGCACCGCTCCAGAGTGTCAAATAAGCGCCCAGAATGTGCCATCATAAGTGGTAAGTAGCAGTAAGCCACAGGTAAGTAGTGGTTGAAGGGCTAACCCTAAAATTTGTAGTGAAAACTGCCCCTAACCCCAGGCTGGGTGTTGGTGGGTAAGAAAGGTTGTATATGGCGCTTATTTTTAGACTTATCTAGATAAGCTGGGTTTGAAAATATTTTTCTCATGGGCTCAATTGGCATAACGCGAGCTGGCGCAGAGGTCGTCCCATAAGAAACGATTTCTTCGTTCCTCATCAATCGTAACAAGGAGGAGAGTGGAGGAGGGCATTGGGAGGGGATCTTAGTGGGTGGGAGTAGGCTGGAGCCAAGTGTTGGTGAGCGAAACAAAATTGTGGACAATGAGCGCCTAATCCCATGGAAGTTTCCCACATCCCCATCTATTCTTACAGATTAACCTTTGAAGTGTGGCAGTGCAGCTTCTATCTGAGATTGAATTTGGCTGAAGTCCAGTGGTGGCTGGACTTTGTCAGCTTTCTCCGTCCGTCACGCACTGCCTACCGCCTACTGCCTACCGCCTGCCGCCTGCCGCCCACCGCCCACCACCCACCGCCTGCCACCTGCCACCATCTCCACCTCCCCCACCCGCTCTCTCTCCCGTGCTACACCAGGTACTAACTTACAGCATGTGAGCAGGCACATTTGGGCGATGCTTTGCAAGCTCCTTGTTGCCTCCCACAGAAGTACAGTCCCCGCCGCTCAGACACCCCATCGCTTGGCCACTTGTTCCTTGCCCCTCACGCTCGTTCCTTGCCCCTCACGCTCGTCCGGCCGCACACGCCCGTTCGACCGCACACGCTTGTTCGACCGTACACGCTTGTTTGGCCACACACGCTTGTTCGCCCATCCACATTCACCTGGACCCTGCCAACTGCCGGCTTGCCCATGAACAGGCCACGTAATGACACAACACATTGCTCGCCAGCGGATCCACCGCCTCTGTTCAATTGTCCAGGTCGCTAGACCAGCACATCGTTCGTGTCCGCTACGTATTGGGCCCTCGTTGGACGGTTTTGTTCGTACTATTCTAGCTCCCCTCTCGCAGCGAACGGGACTGACACTGTCATGTTTTGACATTAGGCAGCAGGTCGCCTCATTGCATTGCCATAGCATACACCTCTGTGGACAGGAGGACTTATGGGTACGGGCGTAGACGTTGGGTCATACATCAGGCAAGTTATTCTTAACCTTGGCGTGGACAGTGTGATACGGCGTATGGGCTGCCGGATGCCCCGCCGAGCTATCGCTGTATCAACCGACCATGCCGTATAGGCGGTCGCAGGAACCCACATCACCCGCCAGTGCTCTGTGAGTGCAGGCTGGCTGCTCCCTCCCCAATGGACCTACACCCTGGTCTGCGGATCGAGGCGACACAGTGAGCCGCACACATGCTGGCATTGGGGGACGCTGTGGGATGTGTGATGGATTCTTCCACCACATCTCTGGCGCTGACATTATCCACATGCAGGCCTGCTCAATCCCCACACCCACCATGGGTTTCAATGATGATGTACGTATCGGCGCCTAGCATCCTGATGGAATGCACAGCCATTGACGTCAAGGGCATGAGCCGCTGGGACGTGACACCTGTACTTGTCCTATCCGGTGGTTAACTTGCATCACAAGAGGATTGCTAACAACAGTTGATGTGCTGGACGTTGACACTGATGGGGGATGTTCAAACGGATGGTGAATATGAAGGGGGGTGGGAAATACAGGTGGAGGGATGGGCGGTGTGTGGAGGAATGGGGTGGGGATCGGTGAGGGATGACAATTGTATATGGACAGATGGGAGATGGGCACATGGTAGGGGATACAAATAGCGTCGCAAAATGGCGGAGGGGCAGGGAATTGTGTGGTGGTGCATTGTTACTGTTTGGTCCGGCACAACACTATTGTGTACTGTTACAGGCATCGTTTGCCATGTTATGGGATCCACCAAGAGTGCTTCCCATGGCTCATAGTGCGCCACAAAAAACAAACAAAATCCAAATAAATTGGCACGATATGATGAATTGGTGTATCGTGCCAGTTTATTTACTGCTGTTTGCATTGTACGGGCAGCCGACACCCTCGAGTGGTGACCAATGCAAGCGACTGCATTCCAGGCATGTGGTAGACTCATGGCCGTGAGTGTGGCCCCTCCCCTCTTGCTTCAGGCCCTCATCGACTTCATCGACAGCGATACTGACCATGTCCCCCCACGTCTTCCAACAGATCTCACCCAGTCTGCCCCTCGAGGTCCAAAACGAGATCCTCAAACAAACGTACACGTCCCACCTCCCAGACCTCGATGATGTTGAGCGCAATGAGGAGAACAAGGCCAATCTCCGCCAACTCCTCATCACGAGGAGGGTCTCACTTGGTCACCACCACCTCGCCGCACTGCTGCCGCCCATGATCCTCCACCTCAAGAGCCTGGAGCACATCCGGGAGTTCTTTGAAGACGTCTGGGCGTTCAAAAGGGTGTTCTGTCGCTGCTGCCTCAGCGACCCCACGTCGGACTGCCCACACTACGATTTCTGTCAGCTTCTGGGTGTGGATTTAGTGGATTCCTTGGGACAACTGGGCAAACGAAGTGCTGGTGCAGACAGCACATCACACCACACCCTACTTGACACAGTTCCGGATGCTGTCGGTCCCATTCAACAGGCAGGGGAGGGGCCTGCATCTCTTGCAATGCCGTCGGTAGTGGGACAGCGAGAGCCCAATCGAGTTCTTGTCCCTGGTGGACAACGCGGTATGTACTACGTCACTCCCGTCGCCTCTCGTCGCTGACGCCCACTGCCAGGTCATCCCCCTGTTCAGCCACAATGCCTGGGATTACATCCTCCCCCCACCCGTTCATGCACCCGCCCACGGTGCAGATCTCATTCGCCTTCTACCAAAATCTGCACACCATCTGCATCAGCACGCCAACCCATGTTGGTGCTATGTCGCAGGACACCATCGCATTCTATCGACACCCCCCGGAGCCTGACTGTAACTCAGCAGACAACTACCACATATGGCTGACGAACCTCCCCTCGGCAGGCGACAACAAGGGGTGGATCAAGTCAGAGCACGAGATGGTGGGGCCTTGGTTTGAGGACGTGCCCAGCCTTCGTCGAGTTCTGCTCGAGCACTGTCGTCAGGAGCGGACCACCCGGCTGGGGCTGCAGAATGCATTTGCCCATCATCATGCAGGCGAGCGGGGCAGGAAGAGCCTTTTTGTTAAGTGCGAGGATGGTCTGGTGGGGTGGCAGTCGGCATATGTCTGTCGGAACCTCGATGGATATCGCAAGGATGGGGTGGACCTGGCATCGGACCATGAGGTCAACCCGTTCACTGGTCAGCTACTCCCTATCTATATCAATCATGAGTATCAGATACTAGAGGAGTGCACACCTCCCCTGGGTGATACAAACCCAGAGATGAGGTACTCACTGTATGAACCGCTATTTAGTACAGATACTTACCGTTTGGTAGTCGAAAGAGCACAGAGGCATGCAGATGCAGACGTGCAAGGTGAAGCATAGATGTTGATGGGGGGCAGAACAAGGTCATACACTAGATAGCTAAACAGTCTCTGATGTATGTTGCTTGGTTTAAATAAGAGTTGACACCATTGTCCCCTGTGTATCCTTAGTGTGTACCACTGTGTGCTGTTGTCATTCTCCTGCAAGTCACAAGTCAGACATGGGTGTGTATGACCATATAATGTTGCTGTTCATTGCTTGACACAAGTCTGTACCATTGTATTCTTTAATACATGCCTAGATATATGTCCCCAGAGAATATCTGAGTGCCATACTGTCTCTAAAATGAGAGACAACGTCTTCACAACCTCCAAGTCTCCAATTTCAAATACCTTAGATGCACATGAGTTCAACCATCACTGTCCTCAGTTGCACTCTCATTGCAGCCCACTCCCACTACCATGGATAACCTACCCCCAGAAATATATGCTGAGATAGGAAAATGGGTCTGCCTCCCTTGGACCCATTTTTTTGAGACCTTTACTGCTAAGAAACCCACCTAGCAACTCTCCTTGCACTCTGTCAACAAGTCCTTTCTCACATGTCTTGTCCCACCCTTTCCTGGCTCCTCAATATCTATTGCTACCACATCCTCTCTTATTTCTCTCTTTCAGACTGTCATTTCCTATGAACAGGAGCTGTGCCAGTGCCATTTCCCATCTTCACAACCTTCTCAGCACATTTCCTTTCTTGCTATCACTGCCCTCCACTTTTTTGGACCTACCTATCAAAACCTTGAGCTTATCAAAACCCTGGCCCCCACTGCCCTCCCCTATATGACCAAGCTGCAAGAGCTTCATATATGGGTTGGTGCTCTATACCAAGGTCTTTTGCTCTCTCAGGTTGTGGGATGGTGGTCAGCAGGAAATGGGAACAATATTCAGGTGTTGGGGATATATGCAGGTCAGAACATGGTGAGTGGTTGAGTAATCTAGTGGGAATATTAGTGCTAACCCTGTCCCAAGGCTGGGTGGAATGACACGCTCTGCAGTGGTCCTTGGTCTCAATCAAGCGCCTGGATATCCCCTCTTCAACAGTTCCCCTTCTTAACCACCCTTATTATCACAGACGCCTACTTCCCCTACTTTTTTGACCCTCCTCTCCCGCACTCTCAGGACCTATGGCCACAGGACCATTTTGGGGCCCTGCAAACCTATGTGGTCACTCATCCTCGTGAGATGCGGAGTGCTGAGCTCGGTAGTCTTGAGAAGCTCTATACCGCCATTCCAACATTACAACAGGTTTACTATCAGTATCTGGCAACCCAATTTCCCACTCCAGGGGGGGCTTATTTCTCCCATCTCACCTTGTCGTTCAAGTCTGGATCCGGCCGCCTCACCATGAAGACCGACAATAATGCCCGTGAATATGCAAGGCGTAATTCAGATATTTACAAATACTTGGATGTCTGCTTTGATGCTGAATTGGCCCACCACTTTCCATGGGGGGCCGATAGAGAGGGAAGACCATGGCCCCTTCGTAAGTGCTGTTCTACTTATTGCAAGCATTCATTTATTCTGATGTCATTTACAGATGTCCCGGCATACACTTGAGTTTAGATATTGGCAGGTGGGTTCATACAGTCATTTATAAACGTGCACTGACTGAATTCCAATTTCAAGGTGGGTAACAGCGGTAAAGTGATGTCAACCGTGGGAACCCTTGTTGTAAACATGTACCTTCATCACAATACATTCTGTTACTCTCCATCTACCGTCATGTTTGCTGCACAAACTGTCCTCAATATCCCTGAGCTTCTCTCTATTATTGGAGAGGCCTGCTGCCCCTCCTGGCAACACTACAATTATGGTGGGGTTTTGTACAACTCAGACCTCTCCGAGGTTCTTGCCCTGTGGCGGGTCTCCAGAAATTTCTACCATCACTTTGTTCCCCGGCTCACCCGCACGGCTATTTCCCTTACAACAGCCTATCAGCTGGCCTGCCTCTTTGCAGATGTCATTGCATTTGAGGAGAAGTGCTGCCGCTGCTCTCTTAGTGGTGGTCATACCAGCTGCAAGCATGTCAACTTCCTCAATGTATATCTCCTCGAGGTCAACATGCATCATGAGATCCACAACAATGCACGGGTTTGGCAGCTTGCCCAGCAGGCCGGATGCTACATGACGGGGTGGTTGGAGCTCAATGTTGTCATTGACAGTGACACGTCAACCACTGTCCTTGAGCCATCGGACATTGGTGGCTGCCTGACCAGTGCCCGCTCACAACCCTCCGCCTCAAGGATGTCTACATGTATGGCACCAGAGATGAGGTGAGTCTGCTTCTCTCTTTGCTTTCTTTGCTGACGTATTGGTAGGATGTGCCCAATTTAATTGGACCTGTACCATGGGACCAATTATGATTGATGAGGAACGAAGAAATTGTTTCTTATGGGACGACCTCTGCGCCAGGTCACGTTATGCCAATTGAGCCCATGAGAAAAATATTTTCAAACCCAGCTTATCTAGATAAGTCTAAAAATAAGCGCCATATACAACCTTTCTTACCCACCAACACCCAGCCTGGGGTTAGGGGCAGTTTTCACTACAAATTTTAGGGTTAGCCCTTCAACCACTACTTACCTGTGGCTTACTGCTACTTACCACTTATGATGGCACATTCTGGGCGCTTATTTGACACTCTGGAGCGGTGCACATGCCTGGCTTGGGATCACATGATCACAAGGCTTTGCTTCCATATAAATGTCAGTAATTCCGGGTTGTTGAGTTTGTTAGTGGGTCAACTAGAATGAAATTTTTTTGAGTAACAGTATTAAGAATGTGCTTATTATGGAGTGTTGATATCAGTCAATGAGTAAGCTAACAAGGGCAAGAATCCGGATTTACCGCCTATAACTCTACTGTGGCTGAAACTTCTTTTCCTCATAACTTGGGCAGTTTCTATCCAAATGGTGAGTTTGATATCTCGTTAGAAAGGTGTTCTAAAGCTGAATCCATCTATACTGTCACAGAATTACTAACAGAGCTTATGTGAACGGTATTACTGATTATATCATAGAGCTCAGGTATAATAGTATTGTTGCATGTGTAGCTCATTCAATATTGGAGGTAGAGACATGGGAGTTGTGCCAGCAGATAGGCATAATCCGCAGCTTTCGAACAGTATATTACATGCACCACATTGGTGAAATAGTGAGAGAGATAATCCAATAAGAGTGCCAAAGTGGCTGGTTTAGTAGTGATGTGCTGACTGCGCACCCAGTTCTTGGCCAAATGGCTTCAAACAAATCGCAATCTGTGCGCATTCCAAATGCAAACACAATGCACCCACACGCGCAAGATTTGGACGAGATTAAGGGGTAGTAAAGTGCGAAACACTGGTCTCCCTAGGAGAAATACTAAAATAGACACTTTATAAATGATCACATTGCAATGTAGACAACACAGATGGATAGAGGAGAGTGAGAGCTTTCAAACGGTATATTACATGTCCTACTTTGCACAAAAGCTGACAGAGATAATTCAATAACAGTGCACCCCAAAGTGCAAAATAAGCGCCCTAAGGTGCAAAATAAGCGCTGGCTGGCACGATTCACTTACCCGAGCTATCACACCGGGACTTCCAAAATTCTCGGTGCCTCTGAAATGGTAACAGAACGAGATCCCCAAAATAAATATTTTGACACTGTTTCTGATACCCGGAAAAGTGGACACATATTGAAATACAGAAACGGAATGGAAAAGCCATTTTTGGATTCTAGTTCCGATAATAATTTTGTTTTCCGTACTACGTCACCCAGAATGGGAATATATTTTCTCAGTTTCGAGGGAACAAAGAACGTGAACTAAAAATTTATTTTATTTGAATTACATAATAACATATTCTCTCACACTTTTTGAATCAGAAATAATTTTAGTTTCGGTAATACTCCAAAAAGATATACCATCGCCCACTCAGCGCCCACTCATCGCCCACGGTGAGCACACTCATCGCCCACCACAAGCATAATCATTGCCCAGCGACGGGCGCCAAAGTGCAGATACTTATGAAGGGCGGGAGGGGTCTTGCATTTTGAACGGGATATCAATCTCGAGAGCTACTATACATCTATACATGTAAACAAGTGCAGATATACCTGGGAACAGGGTCAAGCAGGGGCACGAAGCAAGATGTCTAAGAGAAACTTAGCAGACTCATTGTCTACCGCATGCCATATTTTGATGGAGCCCTTGTGAAACTTCAAAGCCCTCTAGAGCGATGTGGACATTGGCGTAGCAGTTCCTCCTCGAATGTTAGCTAATCGCTTCTGGAACCACTCCTCATCAAATTCAGTCCAATATCCCATGTTCAGCCCGGAGCTCTTCCACTGCGCTGGTCGTGGCCACCACGACCAGTATACCGGGGTCTTATGGCCAGAATCTGCCGAAGTGTTAGCGGGTTGATCGAGTTCATAAGCAATTATAAGCATACCTGCTATCTTATACGTGCCACAGATGATGTCGATTTCCTCGGGTGTCAAAGTGTCGTCATAATATGCAGGTCCATGACGCGGTTTGACGACTTTGGTGTACTCGAAGACACCTTCAGATGGCCCTTGCACCACCCGCCCAATTGCATCGCTACCAAGGATTTCTAGGGCCAGTCGCCAGAGGAGTCCACCATGAAGAATCGCCGCACGACCACGTGGTGAGACCAAGATGTTGTAGGCTCGCTCTTCATATACGCGATAGTCCCATTCAGTCGGGCGGAAGCCTTGCAAACGCCAGCCAAGACAGTCCATGCCCGAGGTCAATGAAACTCGATCGGTTTGAGGGGGAAGATCCCGGGGAGATGGATCATACACCATTCAGAACGCAATACCCCTGCTAGCGAGGTGGTCAATGACGTCACCTTGTGCACGCAGAGCCAGACACCGGCAGAGCTCGAGAGCAGTGGTGGCACCAATGAGAAGATTGAACCAGCAAAGGGACTCATCTTTGTAGTGAATAGCATAGCAGAGCAAGTCGTTGATTTCCCACTCAGTGATTTTGAGGGTGGGCGACATGTTCAATGCGACACCTAGGTACGCAGGCGACATGGCGTCGAGGTCGCGCAGTTGTTGGAAGCTGTTGGGGGCAGGGGCATTCTCCAACATGACAGTGAGGAATGCACTCACCATGTACTGGGGGTAGTCAACGATGGGCCGGTTAGACCCAAACGAAAAATGCTTCCATATGAGCTCTGGCTGGAACTCAAGCCAGATGCTGTTTGGCGAAAGCTCTGCAACGGGAACCTCACCCAGTAACAATCCGTACCGATAACGGAAGATATCTATGTTGCTATCGAAGCTCGGACTGAAGGACACAGCGTCGGAGACTTGAGGGTAGAATGCACGGAGCTCATGGGAGAGATCATACGTAAATGAGTCCGAGTGGGGTGCAACAGGCGGGAGAGGAACGTGAGGGGGAATATGGGGAAGATCAGCATACTTGTCCTCGTCTATTGCATCCAAGGGGTTGTCGTTCTGCTCGCCATGGATGTCCCACTCGTTGCGCCAGGGGTCATAGTATTTGGCTTCATCAGGATACTGCTCCCACAGCTCGGCAGTGCAGCTGTGACCCACGAGAAGCCTGTAGGGTCGTGAGAAGAGGGTGTAGTGGACAGTGGGATCGATATCGCCCACGGTCACCCAAAGGAAAACGGGAGTATGGCTAGAACGCATGGGACGCTTATACTTTGCAGCTTCCGCCTGCCGTGCCAAGCATCGTTTTCTTGCATCCGTGGTCTCCTTCTTCTCCAACGCCTTGACTAGAGTGGCTCAATGAGCTCTGAATTGCTCAAAGGACTCCCCAGCTCGCTGGCCTTGCCCGTGCGGGATGTCGTCCGTAACCTCGTGCAGTGATGCATCTGCAGTAGGGGCGATTGAGATCCTATCAGGCACAGCGCCTGGAAGTTGGTCCCAACGGAAGCTGTTCTGGGGGTTGACAATGTAGGGACGACCGTGATGGTCATGCGCCAAGTGCTCCTCATTCAATAAAGGTACTTCAGGTACATCCACAGAAGAGGGTCGATACGGACGGAGACAGGGGAACTCCGCAACAATCTTGTCCCATACGACAGCGTAGTCGTCAGAGTAAGTTGGCCAGTAGATGTATACAGGCAGGTTCGCCTTGATCATGCACGGGACATGATTGATCCACTGTGTGAACATGTCGCCGCGAGTAGGACAGATGAAGGCTCCAACCCGCAGACCCGGGGAGAGATCGGATATGAGGGACTGATTGAGCTTGTCAATCCAGGTGGAGTTGGCACCGGCCTGCATGAGGATCCTTTGCCATGGAGGTACCGAAGCGAGGGAGCCCTGAGATGTGTTTGGAAGGAAATTTGAGAGGGCGATTGCCATGCTACAGCGAGCAGCGAGGAGGAACATTACGTCGTGCGACTTCCACAAAGTGCGCACTACAGCGCTGCGAGATTTATGATGGCCCATATAACCCATGTCCTGAGGAAGAGCCCAATAAGGAGAGTTATATGCTCGGAGGTGGAAGAGTCAACGACCGCCAGCATCCGCCAGCGTCCATCGACGGCTCTTGCCCAAGGCCAGAGATGGCGGGGGCGATATGGCGGATGCCAACAGCCGCCATCGATATCCACTGGGGTGGCTTGGCAGCTCGTGTGTGCCATCGCTGCCCATTGGCGGACGCTGCCCACCGCCGACGTTCGTCGGTATTTGGCTACAAACGGCAAAAGGCAATATAAGCCGCTGTACTTTAATGTATTATACCGGGGCTGGGTGTGGGGCAGTGACCGCCACCGTTAATGTCTGACCTCCAATGGCATACACCAGATGTCCAAAAGTGGCAGTGACGGCCATGGAATGCCCATAAGAGGCAACGAGCCCCGCCGGATGCTAGCGGAGGTCGGCGAGGTACACCAGGATACGACGGAGACCAGCAGCATATGGTAGGAGCACCGATAACCCCATCATCAAAGTCCTATTACCCCGGATCAAGGCATACTTCAGCGAACATCCAGAGCTCACCATGGATCCCAGATACCAAGGCTTATTCGTCTATCGCAGTAAGGGCACTACATCTTCAAACGGGCACGCCATCAACAAAGTAATCCCCAAAACGAGCACTGACAAAGCGGCCGAAGATGCTACAGAAGGAGCAAAGCGAGAGGCTTCTGCATTGACCGGGTGGGCACGTTCACAATATACTATGTAACCGGAGATTGACCTATGAGATTATTATACTAGTGTGCATAAGACCCTTCTTGATAAGGGCTTGTCGCACGATCCGCCGCCGCTTCGCAAGCGCCTTCGAGGCAGTGACAGTTGTCCTGAAGTTCGTGAGGAAACCAAGGCAGATCAGCACCATACGTTGCCTCTGCGTGTTGGTGATGATACATGGGAACTTACTCAGTGTTCACGACTCTGTAGTCCTGTCCAATGATGGACGATCCTCGCGGTCACTCACCCCAGTGTCCATGCTTTCATCGGATGCATCCTCTGATGCTGGCAGGGAGAACACAGGCCCCAAGCATGCCAGACATGCTGTTCTAGAAAGGGAGAGTACGCCTGTCAGAAATCAAGTCAACATGCCACGCACACCGCAGAGGGGTCATCCGACGGGGGACAACCAAAACAAGGACGTTGGGCAAAGGGTACCGGCAACCGGTAAGTGCACACACAACTTGACCTAAGTCGACTCTTGACTTACCAATGATAGTTGTTGTGACCTTCCATCCGCAAAACGACCCTACTCAACCGTCTGAGGAGGTATATGTGCAGGAGGGTGCAAAGCTTGCAGTTGATCGCCGTGTGGTTGACGGCTCGGAAGTGTGCTTCGTACAGCTCTCCCAGGTCTTGCCCTTGGCTATCGAACAAGCTAGTATGCCGATGAAGAGTGAGTCATGCTTCGGAACGGAAACCATATCCTAGGACTCACCACATATGTACAGAAAAAGGCGGCCGTTTGTTCCGTGCAGGCTTCACTGCTGGCAGCCGTGTCTCGATAGGATCTGTGGAGGACATATCGGAGGGCCGGCGTGTTGCCAAGCTCGAGAGCAGCAAAATCAATGCTTACCAACTGGAACCTGCCGCTGGGCACAAGGACATGTTACTTTGTCATATGTTCTTAGAACCTGGGGCTAGTGATACGAAGATGAACATGGCAAAGGTGAGGGTGACGGGTGTGCGTACAGAACTGAACTCACTGCCGTGACCTTTCAGAACAGTGACACCTATCCCGTGTCCAAGCCCTTAGAGTCTTCTCCAGCTGCCATCCGTCCTCGCAATGGGTTTGAGGTGAAAGGTACTCTCAAGTCTGAAGCTGCGCAGAAGCGTGACGAAAATGAAGGGGCTTTTATTGAGTATCTGCGCAAGCTTGTGGATGGCCCCAAGAACCAGTGGAGAAAGGTGAAGTACATAGGACATATCCTAGAGCGTCACAAGGCTGTCGAGCGTGCAATGGCATGCTCGATGAGCTGGAGTGGGAGAAGTCGAAGGGCGGCTACCAGATTCCCGATGGTAAGCCATATTCAGTCTCCGATTACATTCTCTATCTAATATTCGCACTCAGATTATGATGATGCCGGCGAATTCGCTGGTTGTCACTTCATCAAGCTGGACATTCTCAAGGCCCTCCACCTTGGTCCCTCGCAGGCGAACAGTGATGCAAACCTATTCAGGGCCCGTGACCTTGAGCGACTGCCTGACCTTCAGGCCTGGTACAATGATCCGAAGGGCACATACTCGAAACGGTTCGAGAAGATGACACTGCGTGAGTTCCAGAAGTACAAGGCCGACTCACTCGCTAGTCTCAAGAAGGATAAGGCCCGCAAGTACGCAGGAGCAGGTATGGATGGGGAATCATCAGAGTCGCGACCGGTTAAGAAGGCGAAGGCAAAGCACTCATATCCTGACTCAGACGAGATTGACGATTAAGTACTAAAGATCTACAATTTGTTAGAGTCGTAGCTGCATGTATGGCAGCAGCCTGTAAGCAAATGTCGTTTTTTATTCAGCTGGTTCACTCGCGAGCATTGCAGTATGCTGACTGAACTCAAAATCAAGGTTCGGGTCCACGGTCCTTGGGACTTCAACGTGTTGTCCTGGTACTTCACGCACCATGGCACCCACTGTGGTTGATCTAGTCTGGATTCTCGACACTTTCTTCCCTCCTGATGCAAGCTTACACCGTGTGGTCTACGTTTTGTTCACGCTGTGCAGCCTTTGGCCTCTTTGGCGACTTCATCAATGGCAGTACAGGGACTCTCGCCAACGTACCCTCACTGCTTGGTCACTCCAGATCCGCTCTTTCCTCCAGGCTGCTGCGGAAACAGATGAACTTGAAGTTCTAGATGAAGCACTCCCGGAGGAGGTCGCAACAGATCTACACACGGATCTTGAGGTACTTTATGAGTTTCTCGGCATCAACCCGGGCATGCAAGTTCCATTTACCTCCCCTCCACTACCTCCTCTCGTGCTATGTACCTCTCGAGTTGAGTGTATGCACTGTCCTCCTACGGAGACTCGTTGTTCTCTCCGTCTTCATGTTGAACCTGCCAATGTCTCTGTTCTAATGGCGGACTTACGCTGGCGGAAGGCAAGACTGCTCATTGGCCACTGTGTTGCCTGTCTTGCCGACTACTATCCTGACCGGCTTACCTACCCTGGGCTCAATGCTGACCGCATACAAACACTAGAGTATGCTCCTGAGTACCTCTGTATCTCGAAGTGTGGCCTCTGGGTTGAACGTCGGGTAGCTTTGGCTCAAGAGTGTGCTCTGGTTCAGTTTCACTCGGGTTGGTCTAACTTTGCCGATTGGATCAATGATCTCCTACCTGACCCTGGACGTCCTCGTATGACCAATCGCCAATCACAACGGATGTTCCTCGAACATTTCTCTCGTCATCTTCTCATTGCACATGGCAAACAAGATGCATTTACGCTTCCAGCCAACTCAAGTGCAGCGATTCTAGCAGAGCGGGTTCGAGAGGAGATAGGCATCGGAGGAGGAGTCTTTCCCACAGCGTTCGAACATGGCTGCACCGAGTGTACACATGCAAAGCGGTATCCAGTGGATTTTCTACGAGAGGGTCTGGTTGCTGGTGAGAACCATGTGGAACAGGTCGCTGAGCTCGTTGGACAGGTAAGTATTGTCATTATATGATCACATTACATTGGTGTATACTTACATTATTTTATCAATAGGAAGCCAATGTAGAGCCAGCAGGTCCTGATGCTGGTTTAGAGGTTCCTCTTCCTGCAGGCCTTCCAGCAGCACCTTTAGGTCCTCAAAATCCTACACCTGGTTCGACTAGGGGTTTTGTTCGTTTAGCTGTTATGGATGGCAAGACCATCACTCATCGGGTATGTCAAGTTCATAAGTTCACATTGGCAGTATATATTTAATGTTTATACAGAAATGTGCCCTGGACGATTGCCGGGGCCCTTTAACAAACTACCGGGATGGACGCTTCTGTGCTGATCATGCTCAGTGGCAAACAATCTGTGGCATTGTGCCTTGTGGTCAAGATGTTCACTCCCCTGGTGCTCTGACATGTGCACAAGAAGATCATCGAGCATGGTACACATGATGGAAGACCCGCTTCATACGTCTATCCTTTCCTGGAGTTCAACGCATACTCCGACGTCAGCAGATACAACCTGAGGGGACTGGGCCTACACTTTGTGTTCAGCTACCCCCATTGGCTGGTATTCCTGGAGAAGCAGTTGTCCACACCTTTCGTGCCAAGACCACCTACTGTTTGGAGACAATTCAGTGGGTGTGTGGGATGCCCATCGGCTGGAGCAAGTGCTACAAGTCAGAAAGCTCTTCTCAAGTTCTTTCAATGCTGAACATGGTTTGGCCCATTGATAAACTTCACCTTCGTCCCAGTTTCATTGTTTTTGATGATGCTTGTGATCTTCTTCACCATTACGATTGATGAGGAACGAAGAAATCGTTTCTTATGGGACAACCTCTGCGCCAGCTCGCGTTACGCCAATTGAGCCCGTGAGAAAAATATATTCAAACCCAGCTTATCTAGGTAAGTCCCAAAATAAGCGCCATATACAACCTTTCTTACCCACCAACACCCAGCCTGGGGTTAGGGGCAGTTTCCACTACAAATTTTAGGGTTAGCCCTTCAACCATTACTTACCCTTGGCTTACCACTACTTATCACTTATGATAGCGCATCATGGGCGCTTATTTGACCCTCTGAAGCGCTGCACATGCCTGGCTTAGGATCACATGATTTCAAGGCTGTACTGGGGTCTAAACTTCAGTAATTCTGGGTTCATGAGTTTGTTAGTGGGCCAACTAGGATGAAAAATTTTATGAGTAACAGTATTAAGAATATGCATCTAATGGAGTGTTAATATCAATACATTAGTAAGCAAACAAGGGCAAGAATCCGGATTTACTGACTATTACTTTGCCATAGCTGAAACTTCTTTTGCTCATAACTTGGGCAGTTTCTATCCAAATGGTGAGTTTAATATCTCGTTAGAAAGGTATTCTGAAGCTGAATCCATCTATACTGTCGCGGAATTACTAACAGAGCTTATGTGAACGGTAATACTGATTATATCACAAAGCTCAGATATAATAGTATTGTTGCATGTGTAGCTCATTCAATATTGGAGGTAAAGACATGGAAGCTGGACCGATGGATAGACATAAATCATAGCTTTCAAACGGTATATTGCATGAACCACATTGGTGAAATAGCGAGAGAGATAATCCAGTAAGAGCGTTGAAGTGGCTGCCTCAGCAGTGTTCTGCTCACTGCGCACCCAGTTCTTCACCGAATCGTATCAAACGAATCGCGATCTGTGCGCGTTGTGAATACAAACAAAACGCACCCACACGCGCGGAATTTGGACGAGATTAAAGGGTAGCAAAGCGCGAAACACTGGTCTATGGGGGAGAAATACGCAAATAGATGCTTCATAAATGATCGCAATGCCATGGCAATAACACCAGCGGATAGAGGAGAGAGGGAGCTTTCAAACGGTATATTACATGACCCACTTTGCATAAAAACCGACAGAGATAATTCAATAACAGTGCACCTCAAAGTGCAAAATAAGCGCCCTAAGGGGTAAAATAAGCGCTGGCTGGCACGATTCACTTACCCGAGCTATCGTGCCAACCAGCGCTTTTTTTACCATCACATGACTCCCCTTTTAAAGTGGCCATTGCAGGAATTGAACCCGGGACCTCCGGGATTCAAGCAATCCGGCTGCCCACATTTACCACTGCTCCATCAAGCCCTTAATTCTCTTGCCCCTTATCTCCCCATATCATGTCTTCTGCCTCTGATAAGATCTGTCCCGGCCATCTGGGCGCTTTTTTGCTTATCTGCCCCCTCCGGAAATGGCAGCTGGCTGGCTCAGCAGTGCTCTGCTGGCACATCCTGTCTGGCACACTGCTCACTCAGTTCTTGACCAAATGGCTTCAAATGAATCGCAATTTGTGCGCATTTTGAATGCAAACAAAGTGCAACAAAGTGTGTGGGAATTGAGGCAGTTTAAGAGGTCGTAAAATGCGAAATACTGGTATCCTTTGGGTGAATATTAATAAAGTGATCTGGTGGCACATCTTGTCTAGCTCACTGCTTACCCAGTTCTTGGCCAAATGGCTTCAAATGAATCGCGATTTGTGCGCATTTTGAATGCAAATAAAGTGCAACAACAAGCGTGGGAATCCATGATGTTTAAGATGTCGTAAAATGCGAAATACTGGTCTCCTTTGGATAAGTACTGGTAATTATGCACTCAAAAGTATATCTGAAGACACATAACCAGCACCACTGAATAGAGGCATATGAGGGCTTTGTGGGGATGTCCTATATTTGCTTGGATCTAAGGGATGTAATCCAGTCAACCTGTCCATTAAGCACTGGCTGGCAATGGGCAAAGTGCCACAGATAGATCTTTTGTGCCACCCCCAGTGTATAGTATCTCATTGGATTCATAATCCTGGGGCTCTACTCAATGATAATGCTTTCCAAGCATGAGACAAAATTTCAGAGATGAAAAAAATGCCATTTCTAGTACCCTTGGCACAATTAAACTGCATTTGAAGTGTGGTTGCTGCTTCTTGTTGTGTACTGTCTTCTGTATGGATAGTATCAGTGGGCATCAAGTCAGATGCAATTATTCCATTTCCTCATCAATTGTACCTGCCAGTCATGGCCCTCTCCCACCAAGTATTGTCACACAGAATCCTGATGACTCCTGGGTTCTAACCACCAAGTTCATTGTTGATGCTTGGCATTATATTGGTCATAAGGCTACTGATTTGCTTTGCCGCCTTTGGTGCAATCTGGCCCCACGTGATGGTTCTCAGCCTGATCTTATCCTTGTTAAAGAGGATAATCATGGTGAGAAACATCAGGTAAGGGGATGCTGTCGTGGCTGACCGAATCGTTGAGAGGTGAGCATTCAGTGTTCATGGCATCACAGCGACTGGACTCACCGACGTTGCTAGCTTTGCTGCGAGGCTGGACGCCTCCATGTCATCCAGGAAGAAACGAGTACCTCTTTCCGAGTTCTTCATGGTCGACATCAGGCACAAGACGTTGCGGCAGTGGAGGCTGTTCAAAGCGGCAAGGGAGAGGCAGCGGGTGCAGGCTAGGGTAGTCGATATGAGGTGCTGAAGTACTTGTCGCCGTCTTGTAGCAGTAACCAGAATTGTATCTTTCTTGTTCGTCTTCCTGCGCGTTGCGCTTCATGCTTAGCGTCGATAGCAACATGATCTAGGAGTCCGAGTGGAACGAGCATATATTGAATACAGTTTGGCGGGGCATATCGCAATACACAGGCTATTTCCGAGATGAGGATCATTTACGACGAGTATGGGGCTGTCCAATCTTAGCTACAGCATCCTGAACGGCTTGTCGAGCCTTCGATGATGTGTACTTGAGGCGCTGTTTCACTGCGTCAACTACCAGCCACTCTTGCTTGTACATCTCAAGAGCCGGAAGACGTTCCACAGCCTGACAAGTCGTCAGAGGGAGTACGAATGCCCATTTGTCTAGACTTACCTCCGCACGGACGAGACACATTCGGCTCTCCGACTGACCTGCAATAGACAATGTAGCGTCCAAATGCTTGTCGACAAGCTGATTGATGACAGCCTAATGGGCGGTCAGTCTTGGTACGAAACAGCAGTGTGCAGAGGAGGCTACCTTGAACGTCCGCATGCGGGCAGCGCTCCATTGAAGTGCATCCTCGAGCTTGTAACCGCCTCGATTGAGGCAGCTGACCTCGCCCGCAGGTTTGGGTATCTTCATGACAATGTCGTGGTTCTGCTCGTCGGCATCCTCGTCTTCAGGGATCGATGACAAGGCCGAGCCGCTGTCGCAATCAGAGTCGGGGTCGTCATTCGCTACTCCTTCAGCTTCGGGGGCTTTGGAGGAAGCCCTAGGTTCGGGGGCTTTGGAAGAAGCCCTAGGTTCAGGACCTTTGGAAGAAGCCCGGAGGCGTGTGGAGGCTGGGCCGACAGAGACGGAACGTTGATGGCGAGAAGCGGGTGAGGCTGCGATGCGTGCGGGAGGAGGTGGGGGAGAAGCATGGATACGGGTGTGGTGTGGTGGGGGTGACGCCGCAACGTGTACGGTCCGGCGGACGGGCTGGGACATGTCGATATCCTGGTGAAGAGTCGGAACAACGTCTGGCGAAAGCTCCGGTATATCGGTTTCAACAATAAGAAGAGGAATAACGCAGGGAGGAGCGCCGGGCTCATAAAAGGGTGGGGCAGATGCGGTTGCAGTAGGCGCCATGGCAAGTGGACGAGTCTGAAGAGTGGGCGACAATTTCAGAGCGGGCGATGAGAGACCGGCCGGCGGGCGACGTTCAGACTGTCTGAACCTGGCGTGAGCAGATATCTGAGAGAGAATATCAGTTAGCACGACTCATTCCGAATGATCCCAGGCGAAACAATAAGGCTTTCCCCACGGAAACAATATAGAATAGTAGCGCCCGCTTGTCACCAGGCCTAGAACGGAGAGCGGGCGCACACTGTCATGGGGTATGGGTGCAACACAATACCAGTATTGTGTGTGCACACACTAGACACTCAGGCCCCGGACCTCAGACGTACGTAGCAATATGGTATATAGATATGCCCGAGGTGAGCTCAGACTCACCATTCTGACTATAGCACTCTGCAGTGCACAGTGCCCGCCACCTCCTCCTCTCCCACCTAGTACGATGCTGTTCGACTTGTTTTCTTCAACCCGCAGCCGTTACCGGGTCCTCAACACATTCCACGGGCACACCAAAAGCGTGTATTCCCTCGATTTCTCCATTGACGGGAGATACCTAGCCAGTGGAGGTGAGCATTGCCGTGTTTCCTCAGAAACATCATCCAACGCTGGTGAAGGGGGTGATGGGATGAAGCTATGGGACTTGAAGTCCAATACTTCGCTTCATTACCCCCAGCATCATGCGGCCCTTGGACCTGTTTCGCAGGTGTTGTGGATCCTGACCCGATTGCGGATCCCGTCCGTATGTTATGGGACTGGGCTGGGCCATATTTGTATGTGGGCACAGAATGCCGAAGGAGTGAGTGTCCAGCGCGCGGCAGGTCTAGCTCGTTATTGACCCCCCGAAGAGCGCCTTCACGGAAGTCTTTACTAAATGATTGGGGGGAGGGGCAGAGATCCTCGGGTTGGTGTACGAGGTTTTGTCACCGACCGATACGCGAATACTCGTGACGGATCGCAGTGGCTTCGTGGGTGTGTACTCTTGGGACGGTCGTGCAGAGTTGCTGCCTGTCTTCACAACCCGCCTCGTAAATGCCGTGCCAATCTCGGCCTCCTTCGCCAATAGTAAATGCTGGAAGGTGTATGTTTTCGGACTTCATGACGGGACCATGTCAGTAATCTTGTCGACTATGTACGACAATGCGCACTTACGTAGCCGTCCCTCCCAGGTATAAACTCTCCGGCACAGACGGAAAGATCCTGACGTCAAAGAACCTTAGCGACAAAATGTGAGCCCACGAGACTGCACGCGCAGGGACAGTTTAGCTTACCTTCATCGTTGCAGTGGTCATGCCTCCGTAGCTGCCAAGGAACAGCTGGTGGTAGTCGATAACGTCGGCAGTGGATTCGACGTATGGGATTTGAACCCCGAGACACACCAACGGACATTCCCCACCAGGCAACCGACACGTTTTCTGCCTAGGCAAGTAGCCTTCGTAGATGATGCAAGGGCCATAGTAGGCGGCAGCGACCACAGGGCTGTCTACATCTTCGAGCACAAGACTGGAGCCCCTCTTGAAGTGTTGCGCCACGCCCAACAAGGCCTCGTCCAGACCGTAGCGGTACGCGCGATTTCCTGTCCGGATGATAGTACACTGATGTGTGCAGACTACGGAACACGACGGCGTGTCCTTGATTGCGAGCGGCACCTCCTGCAGGACAGGAACCATCCGGGTGTGGCAGGCGAAAAAGCTTCCCGTTGCTTCCGACAAGCGACGTAGCAGGCCAAGCCTGGGAAGTCTTCTGCAAGGCTGCATCCAGTTCTGGATGCTCCTCGCTGCGGTGGCATTCTGCTGGCAGAACTTGGGATATTCAGTGGGTGTGATGGAGCTACCTGGATGAAGTGCAGCTCACCAAGATTCTTCAGATCGACTTACACACGTGGGTTCAGTCAGTGGCCCTCGTAGTCCGCGAAGCAGGTTCGTCCCAGAAGATGACTTGGTGGAAGAGGGCCATGTCTGGCAGGTACGATTGATGATGAAGTGGGATGATTACATTTGACTTCATGCCCACTGATACTATACACATAGCAGTCTGGGACACTACTTCAAATGTAGTTTGATTGTGCTAATGGTTGAACTTGCACTAGCAATTGCATTTTTTCACTTTGGCAAATTTGTGTCATGTCTGATGACCATGACCGTTCAATGGAGCTCAGGATTATGAATCTAAGGGAATATTATACCCCCTCAGATCATGCCAGTCAGTCCCTATTTGGCACATTTACTGGATTATATCTCTCAGATCTGAGCCAATGTAGGACATGTCATGCATCCCCACAAAGCCCTCATATGCCTCTATTAAATGGTGCTGCTTATATATCTTTGCCTGTACTTTTGAGTGTGGAATTGTCAGCATTCATCCAAAGGGGACCAGTATTTGGCACTTTACTACCTCTGATATGTCATCAATTCCCACGCTCTTTGTTGCATTTTGTTTGTATCATAAATGCGCACAAATTGCGATTGGTTTGAAGCCATTTGGTGAAAAACTGAGTGAGCAGTGAGCTGAATGAGGTGTGTCACCAGATTACTTTATCAGTATTCATCCAAAGGGGACCGGTATTTCGCATTTTACGACCTCTTAAACCTCATAAATTCCCACACACTTTGTTGCACTTTGTTTGCATTCAAAATGCGCACAAATTGCGATTCATTTGAAGCCATTTGGTCAAGAACTGAGTGAGCAGTGTGCCAGACAGGATGTGCCAGCAGAGCACTGCTGAGCCAGCCAGCTGCCATTTCCGGAGGGGGCAGATAAGCAAAAAAGCGCCCAGATGGCCGGGACAGATCTTATCAGAGGCAGAAGACATGATATGGGGAGATAAGGGGCAAGAGAATTAAGGGCTTGATGGAGCAGTGGTAAATGTGGGCAGCCGGATTGCTTGAATCCCGGAGGTCCCGGGTTCAATTCCTGCAATGGCCACTTTAAAAGGGGAGTCATGTGATGGTAAAAAAAGCGCTGGTTGGCACGATAGCTCGGGTAAGTGAATCGTGCCAGCCAGCGCTTATTTTGCACCTTAGGGCGCTTATTTTGCACTTTGGGGTGCACTGTTATTGAATTATCTCTGTCGGTTGTTATGCAAAGTGGGTCATGTAATATACCGTTTGAAAGCTCTCGCTCTCCTCTATCCATCTGTGTTGTCTACATTGCAATGCGATCATTTATAAAGTGTTTATTTGAGTATTTCTCCTAGGGAGACCAGTGTTTCGCGCTTTGCTACCCTTTAATCTCGTTCAAATTCCGCGCGTGTGGATGCGTTTTGTTCGTATTCACAACGCGCACAGATTGCGATTTGTTTGAAGCCATTTGGCCAAGAACTGGGTGCGCAGTCAGCACATCACTACTAAACCAGCCACTTCAACACTCTTACTGGATTATCTCTCTCGCTATTTCACCAATGTGATGCATGTAATATACCGTTCAAAAGCTGCGGATTATGCCTATCCGCTGGTACAACTTCCATGTCTCTACCCTCAATATTGAATGAGCTACACATTCAACAACTCCCTTATATCTGAGCTTTGTGATATAAACAGGAATACCGGTCTAATAACCTCTGGGAACAATACCGCGATAACACACATGAATTCAGCTTCAGAATACCTTTCTAACGAGATATCAAACTCACCATTTGGATAGAAACTGCTCAAGTTATGAGCAAAAGAAGTTTCAGCTATCACAGGTTTATACTCAGTAAATCCGGATTCTTGCCCTTGTTTGCTTACTAATGTATTGATATCAACACTTCATTAGAAGCATATGCTTAATACTGTTACTCATAAAATTTTTCATCTTAGTTGGCCCACTAACAAACTCAAGAACCCGGAATTACTGACATTTAGACCCCAGTACAGCCTTGAAATCATGTGATCCTAAGCCAGGCATGTGCAGCGCTCCAGAGGGTCAAATAAGCGCCCAGGATGCGCTATCATAACTGGTAAGTAGTGGTAAGCCATGAGTAAGTAATGGTTGAAGGGCTAACCCTAAAATTTGTAGTGGAAACTGCCCCTAACCCTGGGCTGGGTTTTGGTGGGTAAGAAAGGTTGTATGTGGCGCTTATTTTTAGACTTACCTGGGTAAGCTGAGTTTGAAGTCAAGATTCCCACGGGCTCAATTGGCGTAACGCGACCTGGCGCAGAGGTCATCCCATAAGAAACGATTTCTTCGTTCCTCATCAATCGTAAAAGACGTAGATAAATTTTGTATTAGCTGTGGTACCTGTCATACCGTTAAGACCAGTACAAAGCTACCCCTCGGGTTATTGCATAACCTTCCCATTCCACGGTTACCGTGGAATTCTACATTCATGGACTTTGTAGGTCCATTCCCGAAATCGAACGGATATGACTACATATGGGTAGTCGTATGCCGTTTGACATCAATGGTCCACCTCATTCCAGTGAGGACAACGAATACTGCTGGCAAACTAGCTGTGGTATATCTTTGAGAAGTCGTAAGGCTTCACGGACTCCCAGAGTCCATAGTATCTGACAGGGACAGCAAATTCACTTCCAAATTCTGGAAGGAATTGCATAGACTCATGGGAGTCAAGTTACTCATGTCCACATCCTTCCATCCGCAGACGGATGGACTTAGCGAACGTACCATACGTTCGGTTACCCAAATACTCCGGGCGATGGTTTCACCCAACCAGCTGGACTGGTACGAAAAGCTCCCGCTAGCCGAGTTTGCAATGAACTCGGCCATCAGCTCTACTACGGGCTTCGCCCCGTTTGAGCTCAATTATGGGTATTTACCCCGATCCATGAGCAGGATCAAGACGGACTCACCGTTCCTGGGAGTACATGAGTTCGCACAGCGAGCAGTAGCCAACCTCGAAATGGCCCATGACGCCATCATCGAGGCCAGAATATCCCAGGCATATCATGCCAATAAACATCGACAGGCTAAGCCTGAGTTTGAGGTCGGAGACCTCGTGTACTTGTCCACTAAGAACTTGTCCATCCCGAAGGGGCGTGTGAGAAAGTTGGTGCCCAAGTACATAGGACTGTATAAGGTCCTCAAAGCCTATCCCAGCATGTCGAACTACGTGCTGGAACTCCCTCAGGAACTAAGAGAATGGAGGATCCATCCTCGATTCCATGTCTCCCTACTAAGGAGGCATGAAGCCAACAATGATGCGTTGTTTCCCAAGCATGAAGCACGCGCATTTTATGATTTCAGAGTCAATGACTCCACTGAATGGATGGTCGACGAGATCGTCGGCCATGAATGGCAAGGCAATAAATGCCTTTTCCACGTAAGGTGGACCCTAGGAGATCACACCTGGGAATCTTACGAGCATTGTAAGGAACTGGCAGCACTCGACGAGTACTGCCGGCTGATGGGGGTGACCTCCTGGCGGGCATTGCCCCGCCTCAAGAAAGCTGAGTCCAGCACCGCGATGGGTGCGAGCGGAGGCCATGCAATGGCCACCAAGGCACCGTAACAGGTGCCTTGGCACTTGGTGGCCACAGTGAAGCCACGACTGAGGGCCACGTCAACGGCCAAGTCCAAAGCGCCCATAGGGGACGGGTCACGAGATTATGACGCGTAGCGTCATAATTAGACACGTCACGTCGGGAGACTGAAATACAACATGTCGCGTCCATGGGCGTCTGGGCCCAATCTCAGATTAGAGCTCAGCGGGCGCTAGTGAGCTTGTCGTGCTTAGCGGCGAGCTCACCGCCTAGCTCCCTCTTCATCAGCCAGCACAACGTGCCAGCAAAAACTACCCGCTACCTCGCCGCCCTGCCCCACCGCCATCGCGATGACCGCTCCCACCAATACCAGCACCCCGACCGACATGGTCGTGGACCCGGCGGCTCAGCCCGCCATTCAAAACCAGCAGCCAACGGCTGCAATGGAATCGCAAGGGAGCGCAGGGACCTCGGGCTCTGCCCCGGGGTACCCCCCATACATTGCGCCATTCCAGGCGCTCCAAAACCAACCCACGCTGAGGTACCCACAGGGCTATGCCCCTCTGAACCCGGCAGCACAAGGTGGGTACGCGCACACGTACGTACCTCCGTACGGCATAGCCGTACCTTTCCAAAACCCAACACAGGTCGCGACCGCGACCACCCCCTCATCGTCGAGATCGGGCACACTGCCGCCCATGCCACTGGGGATGCCCCCCCTCATGCCCATTCCTGGGCTTACCTGGGCCGCAGTGCCCCATCAACACCTGCTGGTGGCACACCAAGTCGGGTGTGCCACCTGTGCCGACTACTTGCAGCACTACCAGGCCGCAATGGGGGAGCAGTCGTTCCAGGACGCATTGACGTCCGTGCAGACGCAGCTCCAGACGCAGTTCTGGGTGTATTTCGAGGAGCAGACATGCTCCAGGGGGGGAGGGAACGACGCTCAGCGTTGTGAACTCGAGCAGTGTCTGGAGGAAGCTGAGAAGCGCGGCCAGGACCAGGCGCAACTGATTGATGACTTGGAGCATGAGCTCCACAGCGAGCAGTGCGAGATGGACTCAGTCTGTGAGCGGATGGACCGGTATCGGTTAGAATGAGACCGCTTGAAGGACGAAGCGCGAGAGTGCAAGTGGGAGGGGCAATTGAGGCCCAATCAAGCAAGAATGGTGCCGCCGATGCACCCGGACTTTCCTGAGTCCCAATACTGGCCACTAGCGAGGTCAAGGCGACCCGAGCGAGATGCAAGCCCTCATAGGCCACAGTCTTTGCACTCAGGGCCCTCATCCTCGGCGGGGCCTTTGCACCTGCGCAATTATGACGAAGGGTTCGGGCCCATGATGGGGCCCCCCTCAAGTTCTTCATGACCTATGGAGGGGTCATCCCAATGTCCATTGGTGGAATTCACAGATTTTGAGGACCTCCCCGGCGAGGACAAGGAGCCCGTTGTGGATCGCAACCTGATCCAGAAAAAGATGTTGCGGCAGCAGTACTGCAACACTCAGCAGGGGATTCCATTTCCCCCAGGACCTTCAAGGTCTGACCCCAGTTCGAGTCAGGATTCATGTCCACCAATCCCTGACTGGCCGTATGACCTCCTGCAGGTCCCCAAGGACTCTGATCCTCATCTGTGTGAGCACTGGCACAATTTTGTGCCGGTTACAGAGCAAGATGCTCGTAACCTTCTGAGCATGACATGGGCCAGGCGCACCACCATATCATCCACTTGATTCAACAAGTGGGTGTCAACCCCGCTCTGACGGGTGTAATAGGGTTCCGCACCCTCGCCAGTGCATGGCGGAATCCCAACCGAGGACCATTCAGCGAGCGACTGGTGGCTTACACGCCACCCGGGCTAGAACCAGCCTCCACGGCCCACCTACCCCCACCAACCGGGTCGTTATTACGACTCCATGGCACTCGTCCCATCTATGCTCTGGATGGTCCACAGCGCGCACAGCCACGAGTAGAATCTCCCGTGGGGGACATCCAAGCATGGATGTTGTTGTATCACGACTGGATTCCAGCCTGGATGGCCCGTGAGGCGAATGGTGACCCCACTCTGGAAAGCGTGGAGTTGTATACACTCCAACACCATCTGGTGCACCACAGCCGCCCACAGGCTGACTTGGTGGAAGAGGGCCATGTCTGGCAGGTATGATTGATGATGAAGTGGGATGATCACATTTGACTTCATGCCCACTGATACTATACACATAGCAGCCTGGGACACTACTTCAAATGTAGTTTGATTGTGCTAATGGTTCAACTTGCATTAGCAATTGCATTTTTTCACTTTGGAAAATTTTTCTCATGTCTGATGACCATGACCATTCAATAGAGCTCAGGATTATGAATCTAAGGGAATATTATACCCTCTCAGATCATGCCAGCCAGTACTTATTTTGCACTTTTACTGGATTATATCTCTCAGATCTGAGCCAATGTAGGACATGTTAGACATCAAAAGAAAGCCCTTACATGCCTCTATCACATGGTGCTGCTTATGTGTCTTCACATGTGTCTTTGAGTGTACAGTTGTTATTGTTCATGCAGATGATACCAGTATTTCGCATTTTTCGACATCTTAAACGTCATCAATTCCCACGCTGTTTGTTGCATTTTGTTTGTATCGTAAATGCGCACAAATCGCGATTGGTTTGAAGCCATTTAGTGAAGAACTGAGTGAGCAGTAAGCTGGACAAGATGTGCCACCAGATCACTTTACCAGTACTTATCCAAAGGGGACTAGTATTTCGCACTTTACGACCTCTTAAACTGCATCAATTCCCACGCGATTTGTTGCGCTTTGTTTACATTTAAAATGCGCACAAATTGCGATTTGTTTGAAGCCATTTGGCCAAGAACTGAGTGTGCAGTGAGCTGGACAAGATGTGCCAGCTGATCACTGCTGAGCCAGCCAGCTCCCATTTCCGGAGGGGGCAGATAACAAAAAAAGCGCCCAGATGGCCGGGACATATCTTATCAGGGGCAGGAGACATGATATGGGGAGATAAGGGGCAAGGAAACCAAGGGCTTGATGGGGCAGTGGTAAATGTGGGAAGCCGGATTGCTTGATTCCCGGAGATTCTGGGTTCAATTCCTGGGATGGGCACTTTAAAAAGGGAGTCATGTGATGGTCAAAAAAGCGCTGGTTGGCACGATACACACTGGGACTTGCAAAATTTCTGGTGGACTTGAAATGGATAGAAAACGACAGTCAGAACTTTGAAATTCAAATTACAATTACTTGTAGCGTAGAAATCAAAAGAAATATGGATACAAAACAGTGATGCGAAATTCGATTTTTCATACCGTTTCTTTGCAGCACTGAATTTCTATTTCTGATCGCCTCCAAACAAAGTAAGAAAAGTCTATTTTGCTGATCGAATAAAATCGGATTTTCGTATATTGTTATACATTCATACGAAAACGAAGTTCATTGTAGTCTAAAAATGGAAAGTAATATATTTGTTCTGTGTGTCGAAGCCGAAAAAGGAATTTGTAGAGTTCGGTGCCCACTCAGCGGCCGCTCATCGCCCACCGGTTGCCCGCCCATGGACATGATTTCCTACTTGGGATTGGAGAATACGCTGGAGAGCATCCAAAACAGCGGGCAGGGCAGTTTGTACATCAAAATGGACGTCTAGCTTGTACTGTACGTTGATACCGAGCCTACACAAGAACTAGAGTAATATACAGTAGGATTTTCGTATCTGTAGTGTCAATTATGCCCCTTCATCGGCCGCTGTTTTCTCGTGGAACGACACGTTGGTCCACTCATATAGGCCCTCCATTTTCTTCTGCATCCTGGTCTCAAAATCAATACGGGGAGACGCGCAGATCTGCTGATAATGTGCTTACCTGCCTTGCGCATCTGTAGTGATAATGCCATTGTGCGGCTACGGTGCGTCAGAGCATGCTAAGCGAACTCAGTGTGAAAGTGTACCCGATGTCAATGGAACGACCGGCAAGGAGGTTTGCCTACAGCTTTGAAATAATGCGCCGAACCATGGCCATTGCATTGCTTGAAGTCCAGTCGTTCGAACACCTGCGTCTGAGTGAGTTTATGAACGCAGAAACGAAGAATCCGAACGTACTTGGCGGAAGTCCTCCCAGTCAAGTTCGCGTCTAACCGCACCGTCAATTCGGAAGAGCGATTCAAAGACCTGCAAAAGAGACCGTTAGTTTGATCCCAAACGTCCGTTCAGCAAGAACGGCTCACTTTGAAGTCCTTTCGACGCAGAACGAACACCATTTTGCTTGTAGTTTGACAGGGGAGAGCCGTGTTGGGGAAGCGCGTCCAGGATGGCCTCCTTTCGCTGAGTTCCTGCACACTTCAACGCGGGTGCTTAGCTATAGGCGTCTAGGACGCTCCCAGAGGGCCGTTACAGTGCCGGATGAACCGTGCACGAAGAAAGGCGAGGGGAGGAGAGCCAAAGGAGAAAGCAAGGGAGGGTGACAACGAAGGGGAGAAGGAGACCACGGGAGTCGTCAAAGTATTGAGTGCCGGATCAACTGAGCACGAAGAACCACAGCGGTCAAGGGCGAGAGACAGGAGAAAGAGACGGTGGAAGGATGACGAGGGGAATCCCGGGGAGCAGCGCCAGACGAGCCGTGCGCGGGGGGAGCGACAAAGATGATGAGGCGGTTGGGAGGAGATGGGGACGGAGACGGCACAACGAGGTCGACGGGAGGCAGCCAGCAGTAGCGCCGGACGAGCCGTGCGTGGAGGGATGACAAGGCGGGAGAAGGCGGCGACGGGGATGGGGCGATGAAGCCGACAGAGGGCAGCCAACGCTGGATGAGCCGTGCGCAGGGGAAACAGAGGGCGGAGAAAGACTGCGAGTGGAGGGTGATAGCGAACAGCGACCCCGAGGAGGGACGAGGTCGGGAGAAGTGTCAAGGGTCGAGGGTGTGGTCGAGGTGGAGCACGGGGAGCAGTGCCGGATGAACCGTGCACAAGGAAAAGTGGGGTGGAGAAGGGAGTGTAGGCGGGGCAGGGACCAGAATGGGCAGTCAAGTCGTATCTTGCTGGGACTGCCATCCTCCGTACGCCCTGCCCAGGGCGTCCGGTGGGTGAATGTTGTTTCGCGCGTGGCAGAACAAGTGCATATTGTGATGAGAACATAGTGCGCTATACCTACCTATAAATTTATTTGTACTACGGTTCGTATCATTGACCGGCCTGCATACATATATGTTTTGGGTCCGAGTCCATTATAACCTACAAGAAGCAGCTGAGTAGGTGGCGATTTCATAGTCTAAATCAATCCTGTGATCTGTGAGACAACTCGTAGAATCGTTATCAAAGATCTGTCCTACCTTGTACAAAGACACAACGGCAACGTCGCCGGAGGGCATTGTCCAGCGTGCGAAATGGCAAATTACACAGTCCAAGGAGATACATTGGAGCTCATTCGAGAGTTCGGGGGATTTGACGGTTGCCATGAAGTCCACATATCGTAAGAACGGATCTGAGCCCTTCGCGGGAAGGTGACGTTGCATCACAAGCTTCAGGATGTTCCCAATTTCGTATATGTATTTGATGCTACCATACTCCTCGGTCCCATCGTTGCTGTAGTAGCGCACGAGGCTGTTCCCAAGGTGTGTTGAAGATCTTGCCAACATGATGCTGTCGTGTGTGCACCTTGCATGAAATACTGCCCTCCGGGTCTCATTCGGTGTCAAGCATTCACTGAGGTCCTCAGGGATTGAGACACGACACTGAGCACCTTCATTGGGATGGCTATCCAAACCTGTGGTCTTCGAAGAATGTGCGAAGTCGCCGTTCCCGAACGTTTTGTCGAAAAGCCGCTTGACTTGAAGGAGTGCGGCCGGACAGTCGGGACGCTGGAACCACCGACGCAACTTTGCAGCCCTCGTGAAAGAGTTAAGCATTGTCACTTCAAGTTCACCTGGCCAATACGATGAAGTTATAGTGGCAGGCAAGAAAAAACACGAGCAACACTCACCATGCTTGTCATTGTGTGGTAGCCGCTGCAAATGTCCAATCAAGCGCTCAAATGGGAAACACCACCACGAGTAGACGGGGCCGAACAGCCGGAGGAAGTCGAAGATGTGGAAGGCCATATGGTTATTGGTGCGGTCGGAATAACGCTCCGCGTGTAGCCTTTGAACGCCTTGTAGCCAGTTCCGTAGATGTCTACGAAACGACTCCAACCACCAACGAGATGTAGATCGCTTGCAGAGGACAGTGACCGCAGAAACAAGGTCCATCGTGTTGTCAAATACTTGCAACAGATAGTGGGCATCGCCGTCAGCTGCGTACGCCGCTCCCATGCCCCATAATGTTATGAGGGCGACGGAAAAGTAGACAGTGCAAAGAATCCACCACTCGTCAGCCTTCAGAGTGCCCGCACTAGCTTCTCCAAAGTTCTTGGGTACAGAGCTCAGCCAAGACGGCGTAACCATGTCTCCAATGACCTCTTGGATTCTCCTGATTACTGCGGGGGTAGCCAGTTTCTTAGGTGCCGTCTGATCCGAAGTGAGGGGCATGCGGTGTCACTATCGATGAGGTTAGTGTGAGTAAAGCGCGAAAGAAGTGCAACATGACGACTGACCCATTCGGCTAAACCACCGGCCCAGTCATTCTGCGTCATCCTTGCCTTCAGTTGCGGGATTTTTAGATCATGACCCACGAACCGCAGTGCCTTGAGGTTCCTCCTGCTGAGACTCTTGAGAAGTGTCCCCAGCTGCATATCTACGTCATCTTCAACAGGCTGAGTTAGGCTACAATGTATGAGTTTGACATCGTTGATAGCCTTGTCTGACAGTTTCACTTCGTCCGTTGCAGCCAGGCTACTGTTAGCTTCGATGTCGACAACTTTGAAAGTGTAGTCGAAAGCGGGAGCGACGTCATCCTTCGCATTGGCATTAGCAGCGGTAAGACCCAGGATATGGCGGAAATGGTACGGGACAAGGCCTTCGAAAATGCAATGCATTGAGTCTACCACCAGCTGACGAGTTGGATCCCAGTACGGTAGCCACCAGAGCTCTGACCATCGTACGCCGTGACACTGAAAAATCTCGTCCCGTTCGGCCTGGCTAGTAGCATCCCTCCAGCGTTCCGCGTGCTTGCACATCTCCATAGGATCTCGGGGGACCCAGTGCTCAAAGTCCGTGCGACCTCGGGTGTCTAAGCCCAAGCACTTACATACAGAGCAGTAGATGTGCACCGAATGGGAGGCTAGCTGGCTAGTTTTATGGGCAGCGACCAGGTCTGTGACAACGGCTGCAATGGCAGATCAGGAGATGCAGCTGTTAGGGCGTGCTGCAACATGAGAATGGTACACGCCGCGCTCATATGAAACGACGAGAGGGTCAATGACCGGTCGTAGATAGTAATTGAGCTGCTCCAGTGACGGTTCTTTGGGGCCGGGGATGATAGCGACTAGGAACATGTTCTCGGCTTTGTAGCGAATGTCGATAGGAAGCCAGAGGCAGCACATGGAGATGATAGTGCATGACGTCGTCGCACCACGGACAGACATCCCCTCCGGGTTGAATGAGTCTACATGGAGCACGAACAACATCCTGAGTTCATCTGTCCCGTCATCATCAACCCACCAACGCTTCTGCCCTTTGCCATCGATGTAGTGGAAGTTGCGAATGGACTCTGCTTGATAGGGATGGGACACCTCTGCCGGACTAGCACCGTGGGCGCTCGCTTGAGCTGCTTTGAGGTGGCGTACGTTGGTCTCCGAGGACAAGATCCCGCTAGTAAAGTCATTGAAGCTGTTTACAACATACGATAACCGAGGCCTCGACGTTTTTGGCTTAAGTAGGTACTCTCCGCAGACGCTACCCCTGGGAATAGGGATGTTCATGCATTTCTCTGGGTAGGTAACGTCCCCGTTCAGAATGTCATTGATGGGATCGGAGACATAGCGGCACTGCGTGCAGGATGTGTAGGTTACGATTGATGAGGAACGAAGAAATCGTTTCTTATGGGACGACCTCTGCGCCAGGTCGCGTTACGCCAATCGATCCCCGTGGGAAAATATTTTCAAACCCAGCTAATCCAAGTAAGTCTCAAAATAAGCGCCATATACAACATTTCTTATCCACCAACACCCAGCCCAGGGTTAGGGCCAGTTTCCACTACAAATTTTAGGGTTAGCCCTTCAACCACTACTTACCTGTGGCTTACTGCTACTTACCACTTATGATGGTGCATCCTGGGCGCTTATTTGACCCTCTGGAGCGCTGCACATGCCTGGCTTAGGATCACATGATCTTAAGACTGTACTTGGGGCTAAATTTCAGTAATTCCAGGTTCTTGAGTTTGTTAATGGGCCAACTATGATGAAAATTTTTTTGAGTAACAGTATTAAGAATGTGCATCTAATGGTGTCTTAATATTGATACATTAGTAAGCAAACAAGGGCAAGAATCCGGATTTACTGACTATTACTCTGCTATAGTTGAAACTTCTTTGCCTCATAACTTGGGCAGTTTCTATCCAAATGGTAAGTTTGAAATCTCGTTAGAAAGGTATTCCGAAGCTGAATCCATCTATACTGTCGCGGAATTACTAAAAGAGCTTATGTGAACGGAATTATTGATTATATCACAGAGCTCAGGTATAAGAGTATTGTTTAATGTGCAGCTCATTCAATATTGAAGGTATACACATGGGAGTTGTACCAGTAAATAGGCATAATCCGCAGCTTTCGAACAGTATATTACATGCACCACATTGGTGAAATAGCGACAGAGATAATCCAGTAGGAGTGCCAAAGTCACTGGTTCAGTAGTGATGTGCTGACTGCGCACCCAGTTCTTGGCCAAATGGCTTCAAACAAATCGCAATCTGTGCGCATTCCAAATGCGAACAAAACGCACCCACACGCGCGGAAATTGGAGGCCATTGAGGGGTAGTAAAGGGGAAAACACTGGTCTGACCGGGAGAAATACTCAAATAGACACTTCATAAATGATTGCATTGCCATGAAAATAACACCAGCGGATAGGGGAGAGAGAGAGCTTTCAAACGGTATATTACATCACCCACTTTGGAGAAAAACTGACAGAGATAATCCAGTAAGAGTGGTCAATGTGGCTGAAAACAAACAAAATACAAGCAAAATGGCACGAAACACTGTTTCATCATATCGTGCCATTTTATTATGCTTTGTTTGTTCTCGGCCACATCCCTAGGGGCCACTGCAGCCAGTGGTCGACTTTTTTTAATTTGGCATGGGCCAGGATTGAACCAAGGACTTCCAGAACTGAGGCAATCCATTCTCCCACACTTACCACTGCCCCATCAGGGCTTTGATTTCCTTGCCCCTTATCTCCTCATATCATGTCTTCTGCCTCTGATAAGATTAAGATCTGTCCCGGCCGTCTGGGCGCTTTTTTGCTTATCTGCCCCCTCCGGAAATGGCAGCTGGTTGGCTCAGCAGTGCTCTGCTGGCACATCTTGCCCGGCACACTGCTGACTCAGTTCTTGGCCAAATGACTTCAAACAAATCGTGATTTGTGCGCATTTTGAATGTAAACGAAGTGCAACAAAGCGTGTGGGAATCCATGAGGTTTAAAAGGTCGTAAAATGCGAAATACCGGTACCATCTGGGTGAATACTAATACAGCGATCTGGTGGCACATCTTGTCTAGCTCACTGCTCATTTAGTTCTTGGCCAAATGGCCTCAAATAAATCGCAATCTGTGCACATCTACGATACAAACAAAATGCAACAAAGAGCGTGGGAATTGATGATGTTTCAAAGGTCGTAAAGTGTGAAAACTCTTCCCATGTGAATGAATAATAACAACTGTACACTCAAAGACATATATGAAGACACATAAGCAGCACCATGTGATAGAGGCATGTAAGGGCTTTCTTTTGATGTCTAACATGTTCTACATTGGCTCAAATCTGAGAGATATAATCCAATAAAAGTGCAAAATAAGTACTGGCTGGCATGATCTGAGAGGGTATAATATTCCCTTAGATTTATAATCCTGAGCTCTATTGAATGGTCATAGTCTGTTAGGATCATGTGTGGAAGTCTGGGAAAGCAGAGAAGCGGAAAAGCGGAACTCCAGAAAGGAAGTCCAAAGGATGGGAGGATTCTGGGTGCACCAGAGAGTGAAGACTTGGCAAAGCTATTAGCAATGCCCTGAGCAATCTGCCAAGTCTTTGGACTTCAGATGGAGGTGGCAGAACTCCAGAATGGAGAAGAGTTGAGAGGTAGAGTCAAACGGAATAGAGCCAGGGAAAAACAAAGGCAGACAGAGGTTGGATGGAGGTCTGAGGTCAGAGTCTGGACAGAAGTCTGGTGGAGGATGATGGAGAAGGAGGTAGATTAGAGAAGGAGTACAAGCAGATGAGTTACAGAGCAGTAATGGAGGGTTAACAAGATATCTGAACTGAGGCATAAGGCTGGCTAGCTCAGTGCTTATAATCTAATCATAGATGGGAGTCAGGGGGGAGTCCAGAGGTCAGACTCCAGTCGGCCCTCCATGTGGAACTGTGGAGTGGTGTGAGCTGACCCAGAGTGACATGCATGATGCTCATCTGCACAGAACCTGGTGGAGTTCTGGGGTGGATTGCGGTTCGACCAGAAGTCCGGTTAAAGAATGAGTAAGTATGATCACAAAGAACGAGAAGGAACTGGATGGGCTGAGACTCATGCCCACTGATACTATACACATAGCAGCCTGGGACACTGCTTCAAATGTAGTTTGATTGTGCTAATGGTTCAACTTGCACTAGCAATTGCATTTTTTCACCTTGAAAAATTTGTGTCATGTCTGATGACCATGTTACAGTCCATGCCAACCAGGTCCGGACTTCCAACTTCATCATCAATCGTACCTGCCAGACATGGCCCTCTTCCCCCAAGTAGTTGTTTGGGCGGATAAATTGAATTGATCCATAGCCGTATTTACTGTACGGGGTATTTGGCACAGGATGACTTCTTGAATGGATGTAGGATCAGCGCGAGCGGCCGGAGAAGATGCATCAAACGAAAGGCCGACGAGGAGAGACATGCTGCACAAGAGGAAGTCCGACGCAGAGCGGCCTAGCTTCCCTAAAACATGCAGAACAATGCCCAAAAACATAGCGACCTGCGCTACCACATGATACTGGTCCACTGGTAAGTTGTAATGGCTACCTATGGCATTTTCAGTAAAGGGGGGAAGGAAAACCAGGTGGTAAACCTACTCGAGTCGTGGAAGACAGGCCCTTGGTCGGTATTGGGCGGGTAACACATCTTGAGTTTCTGAATGCGCTTCTGGATGCATTTGATGCTCGCCTTGATTAGTTTCTTATGCTCTTCGATGGTAGGCGTAACCCGTCTCACAGAACGGTAAACCTCGACGAACTGGTTGAATCTCTGCTCTGAAGCCTGCAAGACATCCTTCGAGGGTTTTAGCAAGGATGCACTGACTTCTTGCAGCCCCTCTTCGACACGGGCTAGTTGCGTAAGAGCCATGATAGTTGCATGATTAGTTTCTCACTTCTCCGAGGGTGAACGGTACACGTGCGACTTTCGAATAGCGGAGACCCCTCGAATAATGTCTTCGTAGTTGAGGGTCTGGGGCGATAAAAGGGAGGGCTCTGGCTGTTCCATGTCTTTTGACGTCAACACCATGTGGCGAGGATCTTGAGAGTTGTCGACGACAGTGGCGTAGAATATGTTGTTGGAAACCTCCTCGATAGATGGGGGAGGATTGGAGGGTGCATGAGATGGAGGGCTTGACCGTGGAGCAGTTTGTGCTCTGCTCAACGACGATACGTGACAATTGTAGGCCACCCTATTATCCCATTTTTTGCCTCTTGTACGACAGAGTCATCGAGACAAGCACTGCAACTGCAGTAGCGTTCGAACGTTGCCGGCATAATGGAGGGAGGCATCGAAGGCCAACTCAGATCGGAGAAGGCACAGTGCAGAAGAACTGGCTTTGGGGGTCAGACTAAATATTGATATGCGTGTAGAACATCAAACGTACGCGTGCAGGGGTATAGCAGAACCGTGTATCACCAGTAGGCCGAAGGGTCCGTAGACAAGGGAGGAACGCTGGGCCGTGCTGAATCGCTCGAACCGTACTCCAGAGAGGGGGAGTTGAAACGAGGGTTGGATGAACCACACCCGAGTTTACGCAGAGAGATGAGGAGGCCAGTGCCAGAGATGGAATCACATTGGAAGTTGGTACGATGTTCTAGCTGTTACGAAGGTTCCTCTACCGATCACGGGGTTTCGGAGTCCCGGGACGAGGGAAGAGGGATCAGAGTCTTCGCACACTAAGTCTTAGAGACGTCGGTCTGGGGGTTCCAGTAGAGGGAGATAGATAACCAGGTCAAGCTGAGGATCGTCCTCAGCTTGTAGGTGCTAATATACATACAAGAACAATAGCGATCGAGAACAATAGCAAACGAGACAATGGCCATAGAACAATAGCCGCATAGGACAATGGCGACGAGAATAACTGAGGGAACAATAGGGAAACCGAGGCAGCGGTAAGTCCAGTATGGTGACGTAGCACTGGGGCTGGGGTACAGTATGCGTGAAAGAAAGAAAAGAAACACGTGCCGTGCGCTAGTAACCCATCGTCGTAACACTACCCCCTTTGTATGGCTGAGCGACGCCTCATCGTTCAACTGTCCTCCATGCGTCTACGATCACGGTTGAGCTCGAATCGCAAAGCGGCCCGGTTCCAGGTCCCTAGCGAGGGTGATGACACCAGTGCCTGCCGATTGGGAGTGACCCAGGCAATCTGCCTAGTTGGGGGTGGAGGTACTCCCTTGGGGAGGATCGACGCCAGAGACATTGGCGAGGGGGGCGCGACGACCACCGCGGCTCGGGCAGTCAATAGTATAATGACCGGGTGCGTGGACGTGACACTCCGGACATACCCATTGGGGACAGTGAATCCCTTGATGCCCAGGCTCCAGGCATGCGACGCAGACAGTAGTCTTGTCCCGTAGAGTCGCTTGGCTCCCACTGGTCCTGAGCCTCCCTGCAGTGACTGTTGGAATAGGCGGGAGTGGGCTGGCGTCGGCAGGTAGTCGATAAGCGATTGAGTGAACAGGACGGAGGGGGATCGGAGCCGGAAGTGGCCCTTCAATGCGATGTCCATCTTCCCGTGCAGTGCTTTGAATAGGCGGAATGGGGATCAGCAGGTGATTCTCGTCATGAATGGTGTCTTGGCTGGGTTGAACTGGAACCACGACGATGGGCGGCCGTGCCTGTTGTTCCATCCTTCGATGGTTGCTCGGGCGCTCTGATGGGTGGCTCGGATTCGTACCGTCGCGGGGCCTACGGGTTCCGCGAGGTTGTCGAACTTCAGTTGTAGGGCGAGGGTTGGAGGGACCGGCGCTGCCACTGCTCGAGTCGGTTGCCGAGGTTGCAGAGGGCTGCCGAGGACGAGTGGGAGTAGGTCGGAGGACATATAGGGCAGCGTCAAGGAACTGAGGGCGGAATTCTGGAGAGGAGAGGTAGCGGACGGTGTCACGGTGGAGGAGGTTGAGGTTGCGGTAGAGGTCGCCACCATACCCATTTGTACTGCTCAGGATGTGTCGCGCGTGCGTGAGAGCGCTTTCAACCACTTCCAACCCGTTTTCGAGATCTTTGATCCGGCTGGTCAGGCGGTGGGCCTGCCGAAGCATGCGGTGGTAGGTTCCATAGATCCGGGCTGTGTTTGCCGCCGCGAATTGCCCACGAGATTCGAGCCGTGTGACTACTTCTCGTTCACGGTGGACGAGGAGGTCGAGGGCCCTGTTGAAAACGTAGTCCTCTTCATGGTAGTTCCTGTGCTCTTCCTCGAGCTCGTCGGGAGAGTCTTCTTCGGGCGTTGGTGGGTAGTCGCGGTCAGGATCGGGGGAACCGGATGGAGGGATGAGGTATTCGCCGATGATCGGGGTTCGTCTAGTCGGCAACGGAATTGTGTTCGGACCGGAGCGAGTGGTACTCGGTGGCTGCATGTTGATCGAGTCGGTCATTTTCGGGTTGACGCGGGTCGCGGTGTTCAACTAGAAGTTCGAGGAGAGAGATTGAATGGAGAACGGCAGTGGTGACAATGAGGAGGGAAAAGAGGAAGGTGACGGTGAAGAGCGTGAGAGAGATGATGAGGGCAACGGTCATTTACCACCCGGACTTGTAGGGGGCTGGTGCGTCACGGGTGTGCAGGGTCCTTTCGACAATTCGGTCGACAATGTTTCGATGGATAGCGAGTATAGTGTAGAGGGCGGCGACGAGGAGGAGAAGGCAGTAGATGGCGAAGGTGAACTCGAAGGAGGTCATGGTGGGCTAGGTGATCTTCTTGGAGGTTTTATATGCGTCGAGGATTTCTTGTGCGTTGGGGGCAAGGGACTCTTCGGGCTCCCAGGTGTTTTCTGCGGTTGAATATCCTGCCCATTTGACGAGGAAGCGCCATTGTCCTCGTACCCGTTTATGGGCTACAATGGCCTCTACTTCGTATTGTTCTTCGCCGTCCACTAGGTCGGGAGCAGGTTGAGGGTAGTTCGGCCCGTGGGTGTCGTTCTCAAGGTAGGGTGTTAGGAAACACGCGTGAAACACGGGGTGGATCTTCCATGAGGCCGGGAGCTTTAGTCGGTAGGTGAGGGGTCCGAGGACTTCGATGATTTCGAAGGGTCCTTCGCGCTTTGGGGCCAGTTTCCGTGAGGTGTAGGCGATGTTGAGGTTCTTGCCTTCTAGCCAGACCTTCTGGCCTCGGGTGAATGGTTCGAACTTTCCTTTGTTGCGATCGATCATGACATTGCGGGCAAGTTCATGTGCGGCGAGTGCTTCGTCTCTTGCCTTCTGGAGTTCTTGTAGCCGTTGCTGTACGGCGGGTACGGTGGTTTTCGGGTATACGGTGGGGATTAGCGTGGGTTCATACCCCATCATGAGGTAGAACGGAGATGCGTTGCGTGCAGAGTGGATGCGTTGGTTGTGCACTACTTCGGCATCCACGAGGTGTTCTACCCATGTGTCGGGTCTTCCCTGGCAGAAGATGCGGAGATAGACTTCTAGTTCTTGATTGGATCGTTCGGTTTGACCATCGGTCTGTGGATGATAGGCAGTGGATGGGGCGAGGTTGATCCGTAGGATCCGTCCGAGTTCTTTGGTGACATGGGAGATGAATTGGGGTCCTCAGTCGGAGATGACTTTTGTGGGAAGTCCGAATCTTCGGTAGACATGCCGGTGGTATAGTTCCGCGGTTTCCATGGCGTCAATTGTTTTCTTGCAGGGTGCAAAAATTACCCCCTTCGTAAGGCCTTGGTCGACCACGACCTGGATTCCTGTAAACCCATGGGACTTGGGGAGGTCGGTGATGTGATCGATGGTGACATGTTGGAACGGTGCGGTGACTCCGTCGGCAGGGATTGGCATCAGTGGGGGTTTCGTGGGGTGTGTGTTCGGCTTTGCTTGCTGGCAAGTTCCACAGCCTTGGACGTATCGTGTGACCATGGTATACATTCCGGGCCACCAATAGGATCGGTGGAGGAGTTCGAGGGTTTTGAACGTTCCAGGGTGCCCGGCTGCTGGGGTGTCGTGATGTAGTGCAATGATCCTTCGTCGCAGGTCTTCATCGGCCGGGACATAGCATCGGTCCTTGTAGAAGATCATCCCGTCTTCCATTTTCCAGTCCGAGAACGCCGATCATATGGGGGGAATGGTCCCTTTCTGAAGGGACGACGTGAGAATGTTGAACAGGCTGTCAGATTTTGTGAAGTTGAGGAAGTCCCGCGCGAGTTCAGTATCGATCATTTTAACGAAGAGGTTGTCAGGGAGCATGGTACGGTCTGTGTTGTCGTCTTCAGTTCCGGTTCGGTGATCGGGGCGTCGCGATAGGGCATCGGATTGTATCATTGCCGTTCCAGGGGTGTGTTCTAAGTGCATATCGAATTGGGAGAGGAAGAGGGCCCATCGGGCTTGTCGGCGGTTCAGTTGGTGGGGCTGCTTCCAGTATGTCAGGTTCTTGTGGTCGGACAGGATCGTCACTGGAAGACCAGATCCTTCGAGGTAGTGCCTCCACGCTTTCAGGGCGCGGACGATCCCTAGGAGCTCGCGGTCGTAGATTTCGTAGTTTCGTTCGGCTGGCGCTAATCCTTCTGATAGGTATGCACAGGGGTGGAGGTCGCCGTTCTCATCGCGTTGTTGGAGGACCGCTCCAGTTGCCCATTGTGAAGCGTCGGATTCTATGAGGAATGGTTTGCTCTGGTCGGGCATTCGGAGTACCGGCGCGGTGGCGAATCGTGTTTTCAACGTGTCAAAGGCCTTCTGGCACTCGGGTGTCCAGTCCCATTTGGCGTCCTTCTTCGTCAGGTCGTTCAGGGGTTTTGCTACGTCGGAGAAGTGGTCGATAAATCGTCGATAGAAGTTACCGAACCCCAGGAATGACCGCACGTCCTTGACGGTGTTCGGTTCAGGCCACTCAAGTATGCCTTTGACTTTTACAGGGTCCATGGCAATGCGGTTTTCTCCAATGATCATCCCAAGATATTCGACTTCAGGGGCTTCGAAGATGCATTTCTCCAATTTGAGGTAGAGGTCGTGTTCTTTGAGTCGTTCGAGTACTCGTCGTGTTCGTCGTCTGTGTTCTTCGAGATCTTCGGAGAAGATGAGGATGTCGTCCATGTAGATGATGAGCCATCCTTCGTCAATCATGTCACGGAAGATCGCGTTCATCATTGCCTGAAACGCCGAAGGTGAGTTCCTCAGTCCAAAGAACATTACCATTGGTTCGAATAGTCCTTGGTGCATCTTGAACGCGGCCTTCCATTGATCGCCGTCTTTGATGCGAACGTTGTTGTACCCAGAGCGAAGGTCCAGCTTAGAAAACACCTTGGCTCCCTTCAGTTTGTCCACGAGTTCAGATACGAGGGGTAATGGATATCTGTTGGGGATCGTTCCTTCATTCAGGTATCGGTAGTCTTGGCAGGGGCGCAGTGATCCGTCCTTCTTGCCAACGAAGAAGAAAGGGGATGCCATGGGCGACTTTGATTCACAGATATACCCTTTGCGCAGGTTCTCTTGAATGAACTCTTCTTCGGCTTCGAGTTCTTTCGGGGTGAGTGGGTACATTTTGAAGTCTCGAGGGATAAAGTCCGGTTTCAGGTCGATGGCTAGGTCCCAAGGTCGACTCGGGGGAAATCGTTCCGATGCCTTTTTCTCGAACACGCTAGCAAGGTCTCGATAATGTTCTGGGAGCATTTCTTCGAAGGTCTTGGGTTTCTCCTGTTTGTGCTGTTCCTGTGCCATCGCCATGGCTGGGTTTACCTTCGCTCGGGTCCACAGGTTCTGAATGATGGAGAATTGTGTTCCGATGATGGCATGCTGGATTCTGCCGGTAAGTGGCTTTCCGGTCGTTTCCTTTGTTCGATGTTCGTTGGTCAGCAGGGCTCCAGCTTTCAGTTTGTCCCCTATATGTTCGACAACATGGGGGCGCGCCATGGCTTCGTGTTCGTTTCGTAGGTAGGCGATGATCGCCTCCTGATCGTCAGGTTCTTGTTCAGGTCGGATGTCGGAGTCGGTGACATATCCCGGTTCTTCGAATAAGGGTTCGGGTTCCTCGTCCTCTTCTTCGACGGTGGTCGGGAGAGTTCGCACGGACGTCGCTTCTTCAGGTACTGGTTCCTTTAGTCGTCCGGTGAACGGGTTCTGTTTGGGGAACCATATGGCTCGCAGGTTTTCGACCAGGGTGCGTACGACTTTTTCGGGCCGGATGTCCAAAGTGCCATTGGTGAAGTCGATCTGTGCGTTCACCCTTTTTAGCCAAGGGAGTCCTAGGATGATCGGTTCCTTTCCAAGGGATGTGACGAGTAGTCGGACAATGTGTCGATGTCTGCCGGCTTCGATTTCGGTGAGTACGAACTTCTTGATGTCTCCAGCTTCATTTCGTGTTCCATCTGCATTATACACGCGGATGGGTCGAGGCAGTTCTTCGAGTGGTAACCCTTGTTCTTTCGCGAATCGATGATCAATAAAGAGTTCTCCTGCCCCAGAGTCGATTAGGGCACGGGTTTCAACGGTTCGGTCCGAATGGATAGTGAGCGGAATCCTCATAGATTGACTAGTGGTTTGCGCTACGATCACATTTCGGACCTGAATACGCGGTCGTGACGTCGAGACACGCCGGTTTATCAAAAACCCTTCTTGGAGAACATAGAGAGGAGTTGCTTTCGATCGTCGAGACTCATCTTGTCAATGTGCATCTTGAGGAGCGGGGTCGCGTCCTCGTCTTCTTCGGCATCCTTTTCTTCCATGTCTTCTTCGACTTCGGTGATCCTGGCCCGGGTCTTCATCAGCTGCTTGCCCTTGTCCTTCTTCCTAGGGCATTCCCGGGATAGGTGTCCGATCTGGTGGCAGTTGAAGCACCTCCCTTCGCGGATGTGCTTGTTGCGATCTTCGGTAGTCATTGCATCGATATCCATTGCGTCGGGGTCGCGCTGTTGGGTTCGCTCTCGGGGCTGGTAGGGCTTGTAGTTGCTCTTTCCTTGCGAGGGCTTCTGGTTCGGGTTGCCGTACGTCTTGCTCATACGCCATTGCTGCTCGAATTGCGAGGCGATAGCGTAGAGGTTCTTTGGGGTTGTCGGCATTTCGGCGAGGTTGAAGATACGCTCACGGATCTTTGGGTGCAGTCCTTGGAGGAAGAAGTTTTTGATGACTTCGTACTTGGTGATTCCGCAACGTTGGATGGTGAGGCGGAACTCCGAGAGATATTCTTCCACCGATCGTTTCCCTTGCTTGAGATCGCGAAGGGAGACGTAGGCTGTTCGGGTCGGATCGACGTCTTCAAAAGACTCCTTGATCTGTGCTTCGAATTCGGCCCAGGTTCCGTACTGGGGTGCAGGGGCTTCTCCGCCTGCTTGGGCCTGTGCCCTTGCTTGGGTTTCGGCGTCGTCGACGAACGCATTGGCCCACAGTTTGGCCGCTCCTCCGGTCATGGGCATTAGAGCGAAGACCACCTTCTTCTGGTCGTCATCGAAGGTTTTCGAGTTGAAGGCGAAGTACAGCTTGCATTTCTGCAGCCAGTCCATGGCCTCGCCGTGTTCCCCGGTGAAGTCAGGGGGCATTTTCAACTTGAGGGTGGTTCCTTCGGGAGCGTGTTCTTCAGCCATAGTGCGTGCAGGAGAAGGTGGGGGAGATGGGGATGGGCTCGGTGGCGGAGGTGTCGAGGCACGGTTCAGTTCGGGGTTCGGTTCTTCGGGAGTCGGAGCGCGGCTTGGCTCGCGATTCGGTTCTTCTGGTTCGTTCAGTGCTTTCCCTGGATCCGCTTCGGACTCGCTGGAAAGGGGAGTAGTTGGCCTTGGTGCCGAACTCTCCGCTGCTATAAGCTCGACTGGTTTCGGATTCGGGGTGACCCTAGCTGGTGCTGGCGGTGCCCGTCCAGTAGCTTCTAAATATCGTTGGTCGTAGTCTTTCGAGGCTGCTCTGAGCTGTTCGAGTGTTGCCGGCTGTGGAAGGCATTCCCACTGCTCTGTTTCAGGGTTCCACCAAAGTTGCTGCTTCTTGTAGTAATAGAAGCCTTGGTTCGGGTCGAACTCCCAACCTTCTCTGCCGGTTGGTTCCGTGGTGGTTCTTCTGCACCGCTATTGGAGCAGTGCGTTCAGGGTAGATCTAGACCTTGGCAGGTCGATCGGTCATTGGTGAGCTTGACCTAATGTTACGAAGGTTCCTCTACCGATCACGGGGTTTCGGAGTCCCGGGACGAGGGAAGAGGGATCAGAGTCTTCGCACACTAAGTCTTAGAGACGTCGGTCTGGGGGTTCCAGTAGAGGGAGATAGATAACCAGGTCAAGCTGAGGATCGTCCTCAGCTTGTAGGTGCTAATATACATACAAGAACAATAGCGATCGAGAACAATAGCAAACGAGACAATGGCCATAGAACAATAGCAGCATAGGACAATGGCGACGAGAATAACTGAGGGAACAATAGGGAAACCGAGGCAGCGGTAAGTCCAGTATGGTGACGTAGCACTGGGGCTGGGGTACAGTATGCGTGAAAGAAAGAAAAGAAACACGTGCCGTGCACTAGTAACCCATCGTCGTAACACTAGCGAGGGAGGAAGGAGACGAGGGTTGGATCAACCAAACCCGTGTCTGCGCGAGAAATGTAAGGGCAGATGCCCCCGGGATGCTCCAAGGGGTTGTGCTGAGGGTAGGATGAACCGGTTGGCTGTAGAGTGTAGAGAGCTGGATTAACCACGCTCATAGGGTGACTGTAGAGCGTAGAAGTTAGAAGGTGTATATGTAAAAATACTTTACCGTGGCATGTTTTTTTATCATTGCCGGGGCTCCGCGTATCGCAGGAGCAGTTGCGGGGGCAGGCCGGATGTTGCATTGTGGTTGCACATCGGGCGGCGGAGGGAGTACAAGGAGAGAGGACAAGGGAGGCGGCGGGGTACAAGAGAGGTACAAGGGAGGTGGTGGGAGGCTGGAAACGGCGAAATTCGCTAAGTCTCTGGCTGCGCTGGAAATTGTGGACATGGGCACTTAAGCACATTCCGGAGCGAGACCCAAGGCCACGGTGTTGTCAGCGATCAGTTCTGGCGACTTACCCAGGATTATCTGAGTTTGAACTGGATCAGTGGGCGCTTTCACTGCGCTGGTAATCGGCTTCCAAAATTCAGCTTCAAACTCAGCGCCCTCCAACCCAACACTCACCAAGTTCCCGGCATCATCCCCACCCCTCCCACCCACCGAGCCATTGTAGTACTCCAACGCCTACGCTCCCCCTCCGACACCTCCCCTCCGACACCCCCTCTCCTCAACCCTCTCTCCCCAACGCCTTCTAACAATGTTTAGCACACACCTTCAAAAGTCAGTGCATGGTTAATCCAGCACCACGACCGAGCACCCACCCACCCTCAACGATCCTCTTCTCTCCACGGGATGACGTTCGCTCACCCATATCAGTGCATGGTTAATCCAGCACCGTATGGGGGTTCTTACCTGCTCATCGTCTACAATAGCTCCCAGGTTCTTCGTGGTTCGCCTGGCCCCCCCTATGCTCTACTCCGGTTTGTGCATGGTTCATCCAGCATTTCGACCGAGTAGTTCGTTTGGCTTGCTCTCACCGTGGTTTCCCCATCAGTAGGCAGGTCACGCAGTTCAGAGTTTATTACAAACCAGGGGGAAGATTTTGAAAGGGCAATGCAGGTATGTGCAAGCGAGCTATGCCCGCTGCTAAAGCTCACGACATTTCTCATTTCATTGTACCTCTTCCACAGTGTTATAAGAAGATCACCGTAGTGCTAGCACTATGCTCTGTAGCCTGCACAGCTCGGGGTGTCTCCGAACCCCATCCTGCACCTTTGTCCTGTGTATGGCGTGCCTCACCGCCCTCCATGTACGTTCGCCATCCGTTCCAACGACTCGTTCCAGCAGTCGATGCGGGTTGACTGATTGTGTGCACGCGGTTTACAGGCACCTGACGAACACTGTGGTCTCCTGAGACCTGTATTACGATTGATGAGGAACGAAGAAATCGTTTCTTATGGGATGACCTCTGCGCCAGGTCGTGTTACGCCAATTGAGCCCGTGGGAATCTTGACTTCAAACTCAGCTTACCCAGGTAAGTCTAAAAATAAGCGCCACATACAACCTTTCTTACCCACCAAAACCCAGCCCAGGGTTAGGGGCAGTTTCCACTACAAATTTTAGGGTTAGCCCTTCAACCATTACTTACTCATGGCTTACCACTACTTACCAGTTATGATAGCGCATCCTGGGCGCTTATTTGACCCTCTGGAGCGCTGCACATGCCTGGCTTAGGATCACATGATTTCAAGGCTGTACTGGGGTCTAAATGTCAGTAATTCCGGGTTCTTGAGTTTGTTAGTGGGCCAACTAAGATGAAAAATTTTATGAGTAACAGTATTAAGCATATGCTTCTAATGAAGTGTTGATATCAATACATTAGTAAGCAAACAAGGGCAAGAATCCGGATTTACTGAGTATAAACCTGTGATAGCTGAAACTTCTTTTGCTCATAACTTGAGCAGTTTCTATCCAAATGGTGAGTTTGATATCTCGTTAGAAAGGTATTCTGAAGCTGAATTCATGTGTGTTATCGCGGTATTGTTCCCAGAGGTTATTAGACCGGTATTCCTGTTTATATCACAAAGCTCAGATATAAGGGAGTTGTTGAATGTGTAGCTCATTCAATATTGAGGGTAGAGACATGGAAGTTGTACCAGCGGATAGGCATAATCCGCAGCTTTTGAACGGTATATTACATGCATCACATTGGTGAAATAGCGAGAGAGATAATCCAGTAAGAGTGTTGAAGTGGCTGCCTCAGCAGTGTTCTGCTCACTGCGCACCCAGTTCTTCACCGAATCGTATCAAACGAATCGCGATCTGTGCGCGTTGTGAATACAAACAAAACGCACCCACACGCGCGGAATTTGGACGAGATTAAAGGGTAGCAAAGCGCGAAACACTGGTCTATGGGGGAGAAATACGCAAATAGATGCTTCATAAATGATCGCATTGCCATGGCAATAACACCAGCGGATAGAGGAGAGAGGGAGCTTTCAAACGGTATATTACATGACCCACTTTGCATAAAAACCGACAGAGATAATTCAATAACAGTGCACCCCAAAGTGCAAAATAAGCGCCCTAAGGGGTAAAATAAGCGCTGGCTGGCACGATTCACTTACCCGAGCTATCGTGCCAGCCAGCGCTTTTTTTACCATCACATGACTCCCCTTTAAACTGCCCATCCCAGGGATTGAACCCGGGGCCTCTGGGATTCAAGCAATCCGGCTGCCCACATTTACCACTGCTCCATCAAGCCCTTGGTTTCCTTGCCCCTTATCTCCCCATATCATGTCTCCTCCCTCTGATAAGATCATTCCCGGCCATCTGGGCGCTTTTTTGCTTATCTGTCCCCTCCGGAAATGGCAGCTGGCTGGCTCAGCAGTGCTCTGCTGGCACATCCTGTCTGGCACACTGCTCACTCAGTTCTTGACCAAATGGCTTCAAATGAATCGCAATTTGTGCGCATTTTGAATGCAAACAAAGTGCAACAAAGTGTGTGGGAATTTATGAGGTTTAAGAGGTCGTAAAATGCGAAATACCGGTCCCCTTTGGATGAATACTGATAAAGTAATCTGGTGACACACCTCATTCAGCTCACTGCTCACTCAGTTTTTCACCAAATGGCTTCAAACCAATCGCAATTTGTGCGCATTTATGATACAAACAAAATGCAACAAAGAGCGTGGGAATTGATGACATATCAGAGGTAGTAAAGTGCCAAATACTGGTCCCCTTTGGATGAATGCTGACAATTCCACACTCAAAAGTACAGGCAAAGATATATAAGCAGCACCATTTAATAGAGGCATATGAGGGCTTTGTGGGGATGCATGACATGTCCTACATTGGCTCAGATCTGAGAGATATAATCCAGTAAATGTGCCAAATAGGGACTGACTGGCATGATCTGAGGGGGTATAATATTCCCTTAGATTCATAATCCTGAGCTCCATTGAACGGTCATGGTCATCAGACATGACACAAATTTGCCAAAGTGAAAAAATGCAATTGCTAGTGCAAGTTCAACCATTAGCACAATCAAACTACATTTGAAGTAGTGTCCCAGACTGCTATGTGTATAGTATCAGTGGGCATGAAGTCAAATGTAATCATCCCACTTCATCATCAATCGTACCTGCCAGACATGGCCCTCTTCCACCAAGTCATAGAGTGACATGTCCTCACACTCCCTTGGCCGCCCAATATAGTCCTGGACTGGAGAGAGGGCCACAATCCGCTGTGAGCTCTCACTGTCCTTGACCAGACCCAGCATGACCTTGGTGGTGCCCTCCTCTGCAATGTGCACAGAGTCCCCCCATGCACGCATCACCTCATACACATATCCCCTCCAGAAGCATGTTTTGAATTTGTGGCTCTTGTAGTGGTCTGGGTGCTTGAGCAGATACATGGCTGCCATGGGTCCCCCAATCTCAGAGGATGCGGTGAGTGAGTTGACTATTTTGGTGATCAACGACCTGGCCTTCTCTCTGGTGCTCTTCTGGCTTCCAATCAGCTTCACATTCCGCTCAAACACTGCCTGGATGGACTGGAACATCACATGTGTCTTCAGAGGGGTCTTGGTGATGTAGTCTGCAACATAGGCAATCACTGATTTAATGGCAGTCCCAGAGAGGAGGCTGGTGACATCAGTGTTGCTCTGGAGCAGATATGTGACTGCTGGGGTGACTGTGTTCATCCATGCCTCTCCCTTCTTCATGATCAGTGCCCCAGACTCTGGGTCGACCACAGTCTCTGGGTGTGTGTCTCTGGGAAACCGGGCCTTGCACACCCCATTCCTGTCAGTGCATCCACAATTGTCAAAGTCCACCTTGTCTGTCTTCTCCGACTTGACAGAGGCACGGCATGTGTGGCGGTTGGACAGATACAGAATCTCATCCACTGTGTGTCTGAACCTCTCCCACCATGAGCCATATTCTCTGCATCCCTCACAGCCTGGCTGCTCAGAGTGGGGGCATTTATTTGGAGGTGGCTCTGGGAGTGTCTCAGTGGGAGGGATGCGGGTTGGGTTCTTGTGCTCTTCCTCCTGGATATGCTGACCCACACTCTCCATGGTGCCTGTCATAAATTCCCCAGCATGCACACTCTCCAGATACTCGACCATGGCCCTCTGGAAGTCTGAGGAGGGGTCCATGATTTTATCTCTGATTTCCTGGGGGGTCATTGCATTCTGGATCCAGATAAGCATGTGCATGTGTAAAGTAAGCCGCCCCTGCTGCTCCACTGTCCCATAGTACCCTGCAGTCTTGCCATACAGCCCTGGTCTGTCCAGCCCCACACCCAACACATGTTTAATAAACAGCTCAACCATCATCTTGAAGAAGCGTGCACCGGCCACCGGGTTGTTGGCTATGAGCCGGAGCTGCTCATCCTTGCCCCTGAAATCTGGCACAAATGACTGGTTGGTGTCTGCAAAATAGAGTGCAATGGGATGCTTGACATCTGCAGGGGCAAACGTGACAAACCAGGAGGGGGCTCCAAGATAGGCCACCAGGGACCAGATCTCATTCCGCATGTATTTCTTGCTGGTGATTGAGCCCTGGACCTTGTAGTTGACATGGTCGAGGTCATTGAGGATCTTGAAGCATGCCTTTTCCTCCTCTGTCTCTGGCTTCATGCTGCCCTTGCTGAGCCTCTCAATAATATCTGTGAGAGTACAGTCTCTGATGTTCATGAGCCGGTTGGCAATTTCCCCAAATTTATTCTTGTCAGCCAGGAGATATCCAGCAGTGGTCGACTTTTTGATCTGCTCGTGGTTGAGGGCAACCAGGGGAAATAAGGGCTCAAGCTGGAAGCACTTGTCATGGTACATGAGCAGCTGCTGCTTTCTCTTTTCCTCTGAGACTGGCCGGCATCCAGTGCCTGCATTGCTCAGACCACCCATTCCATAGGGAAACAACCAGGGGAACATCTGGGGGTAGAGTTGTGGATTGTGGTACAAGCTCTCTGGTTCTGCAGCCTGGCCTATTCCAAGGACCTTGCCTCCAGATTTGAAATGCTCAACAGCCCTGGCAGTGATTTCATGGGGCCTGACTTGGCCCATGTGCTCGAGACTGGCACCAGTAAGTCCATGGACCACAAATGGGCACTCCCCATCCTCTGCACCCTCCTCTTCTTCACTGGCATTGACTGCAGAGGACTCTGGGTCCTTGTTGGAGTCCATGCTGTTGGAGTAGTTGACAATCACAGGGGGCTCATCCTCTGGATAAGAATTCAGATTACTGTAGGATATATTCAGGTCGGCATAATCAACATGGTTGAGTTTGAGCCACTCAAGTGCTTCTGCCACCTTATTTCTGCGGACCAGCATGGGTGTGCGCTTGTATTCCTTTGCAGTCGGCTTGTTTGGACCAAGGTAGAGAAAAGCAAGAACCTCACTGAGCTCCTCACACTTGGGTGGCAGCACAGAGTATATTTTGGGCATGGGCAGAGAGTGGCTGACAACATTGGCCCGGAGCTTGGACATGCCAGACATGTGGACCTTTACAATGCAGTGGTTGTGCTTTACCCAGGATATAAGCATTTTCTCAGTGAAGCTGAGTCCCTGGAGCTCTGGTGGTACCTCCCCTATCCACAGGCCATTAGCAAGGCTATTGACCGGAGTGCAACCATGTTCTAAATCTTTTAAACAGGCAGTGCACATATCTGGACAATTGGGCAAGAGCACTGGACCATCTAGTTCATTGACTGGGTCTGCCAGGGACCTTCTCTCTTTTCTGGTTGTGGTGGTTATGGGAGTAAGCAGCTGAGGATCAAACACATTATCCTTTAGTGAGACCAAGAACTTTTTGGGAGTGAGTTGGGCACACACAGCACAGGCAGACTCCAAGAAATTGTTTACTTGGACATCAGCTACAAAACCCTGTATGACATCTGCTGTAAGCTCCTGAGATAATGGAGGGGGTGGAAAAGATGTCTTGTGGGGCTGGGGCTCACTTGCATGTTTTTTATCTCTAAAATCCTGCATACGCACTTTGGAGGACTTGATATCAGACAAAGGGGCTAAGACACTTCTAAACTCCCCACAGGTCACACATGTGTGCTGTAAAAGATTATCAACAACAAACTTCTTACTGTTATGCTTTGAAGTTATGGGAAGTTGGTGACAGCGAGCAATGTCCAATATCATTTGTTTATTCAGTTTGTGAATTATATATGAAAAGGGAATATCTAGCAAAATAACATCTGGGTCATTGTGGGAGGCTATGTTCAATGAAAGATACTTTACAAATCTGTAGCGTGTATGATTCAACATTATCCCTGACTTGGGGTTAATAAAGTTACAGAGCTCCTTGGCAGACCATATGTTGGCATATCGACCTTTTTGATTATCTTTGGGAAGCACTGCTCCTCCAATCAAGTGTGCAGATCTTACATAAGTGGTAGAGACACCCATTCTATGAGTAGACACAGAACATATCATTTTGTCCCTCCAAACATACTTCTGAAGCAGGGCAGCAAAGTCGTGTGAGAAGTACAAGTTACGCATCATATTCAGCTTAATCCAGTGGGCTGGATTCAGCCAATGTATCTCAGGACCTGTTATGTACAACACAGTCTTGGTTTGATAGGCACATGGATTAATCACACTATATAGGTGCCTTGTCATGGAGGTGGCCCTTAGAACCTCACCGCAGAGCGGCATAACAATCCTTGTTACAATGGTGGAATTGTAAACCATATCATTGGGACGGTCATGCTCTACCCCAGAAGAGAAGCAGGGTGACGTCCAGTAATCTACATGTGTAGGGACTGGCCCTATATCAGGACCTCTTTACAGGTGCATATTCAAAAGGACTCACCATTGGGCACTTGATACACCAGTATGCCAGAGACAGAGCTACTGGGCACGACCTCTGCTGAATAAGTGGTTCCCAGAGAGATTGGTACGTTCTGGGCCAACATGTGGGCACCATAGTGCAGCAGCCACTGGCAGTGGGCCAATAGAGTGCTGGACCACAGCAGCCAAGCTAGAATAGACCGATATTGCATCTGGAGAGATGGAGTAAAAGAGAGATGGTGGTGAAAGTGACAAGACGAGCAGGCAGCAAACGAACATGCACAGCCCCATGTTGAAGTTGGTTACATACTATATTCACACGGTCCCACAAACAAAGACAAATACAACCATTAAACAAACACAAAGCCACCCAACGTCACTACTAGGGTCACTGGGCAGGGGAGTCAACAAGATATTCAAATGTGCATAATAAACGACTTACCCGCTCACAAGGCCCTGCAATGCTGCAGTAGAGGCGCACAGGTTCTTGGTAGGATGGTGGGCTGTCTGGGAAGTTTGGATCGGGAATGTAGGGCCCAACCCAGTCTGAAAATGGGTCAAGGTCGTGGGTTTGTCCATCATAGTGGTCGAGGTTGTTGGTTCCAAAAATGGGCTGACCAGCAGCATGGAACACATAGAACATGCGTCCCTGGCCAATACCCCCCTGAGGATCATCCCAGGTGAGATTGAGGGGCGGCCAGTGCAGATACTGGAGGTAATAGCGGCGGAGATTAGGTAGAATAGAGATGATCTGGGTATAGGAATATTTCTCATGGGGGGAAAAGTCGTAGGTGGACAGGAATGCGGCAAAGTCTTCTGCACTTGTAAAGCTCTCGAGGTCGATGTTGAGGGGGATGGAGTAGGCAAAGGTGGGGGTGTCGATAAGCAGAGTTTGTAGCTGTACAAAGGGGGAGAGGGTAAATAGAAACCGGCTGTCGCTGTCCCATGGTACAGGTCCAATTAAATTGGGCACATCCTACCAATATGTCAGCAAAGAAAGCAATGAGAGAAGCAGACTCACCTCATCTCTGGTGCCATACATGTAGACATCCTTGAGGCGGAGGGTTGTGAGCGGGCACTGGTCAGGCAGCCACCAGTGGCCGATGCGCTCGAGGACAGTGGTTGACATGTCACTGTCAATGACAACATTGAGCTCCGACCACCCAGTCATGTAGCGTCCGGCCTGCTGGGCAAGCTGCCAGACCCGTGCATTGTTGTGGATCTCATGATGCATGTCGACCTCGAGGAGATATATATTGAGGAAGTTGACGTGCTTGCGGCTGGCATGACCACCACTAAGAGAGCAGCGGCAGCACTTCTCCTCAAATGCAATGACATCTGCAAAGAGGCGGGCCAGCTGATAGGCCGTTGTAAGGGAAATAGCCGTGCAGGTGAGCCGGGGAACAAAGTGATGGTAGAAATTTCTGGAGACCTGCCGCAGGGCAAGAACCTCAGAGAGGTCCGAGTTGTACAAAACCCCACCATAATTGTAGTGTTGCCAGGAGGGGCAGCGGGCCTCTCCAATAATAGAGAGAAGCTCAGGGATATTGAGGACGGTTTGTGCAGCGGACATGATGGTGGATGGAGAGTAACAGAATGTATTGTGATGAAGGTACATGTTTACAACAAGGGTTCCCACGGTTGACATCACTTTACCGCTGTTACCCACCTTGAAATTGGAATTCAGTCGGTGCACATTTATAAATGACTGTATGGACCCACCTGCCAATATCTCAACTCAAGTGTATGCCGGGACATCTGTAAATGGCATTAGAATAAATGAATGCCTGCAATAAGTAGAACAGCACTTACGAAGGGGCCATGGTCTTCCCTCTCTATCAGCCCCCCATGGAAAGTGGTGGGCCAATTCAGCATCGAAGTGGACATCCAAGTATTTGTGAATATCTGGATTACGCCTTGCATATTCACGGGCATCATTGTCGGTCTTCATGGTGAGGTGGCCGGATCCCGACTTGAATGACAGAGTAAGATGGGAGAAATGAGCTCCCTCTGGAGTGGGAAATTGGGTTGCCAGATACTGATAGTAAACCTGTTGTAATGTTGGAATGGCGGTATAGAGCTCCTCAAGACTATCGAGCTCAGCACTCCGCATCTCACGAGGATGAGTGACCACATAGGTTTGCAGGGCCCCAAAATGGTCCTGTGGCCATAGGTCCTGAGAGTGCGGGAGAGGAGGGTTACGATTGATGAGGAACGAAGAAATCGTTTCTTATGGGACGACCTCTGTGCCAGGTCGCGTTACGCCAATTGATCCCCGTGGGAAAATATTTTCAAACCCAGCTAATCCAAGTAAGGCTCAAAATAAGCGCCATATACAACCTTTCTTACCCACCAAGACCCAGCCTGGGGTTAGGGGCAGTTTCCACTACAAATTTTAGGGTTAGCCCTTCAACCACTACTTACCCTTGGCTTACCACTACTTACCACTTATGATGGCGCATCATGGGCGCTTATTTGACCCTCTGGAGCAGTGCACATGTCCATTTTAGATCACATGATTCCAAGACTGTACTTGGGGCTAAACTTAAGTAATTCCGGGATTGTGAGTTTGTTAGTGGGTCAACTAGGATGAAAATTTTTTTGAGTAACAGTATTAAGAATGTGCTTATTATGGAGTGTTGATATCAGTCAATTAGTAAGCTAACAAGGGCAAGAATCCGGATTAACTGTCTATTACTCTGCTGTGGCTGAAACTTCTTTGCCTCATAACTTGGGCAGTTGCTATCCAAATGGTGAGTTTAATACCTCGTTAGAAAGGTGTTTTGAAGCTGAATCCATCTATACTGTCGCGGAATTACTAACAGAGCTTATGTGAACGGTAATACTGATTATATCACAAAGCTCAGATATAAGGGAGTTGTTGAATGTGTAGCTCATTCAATATTGAGGGTAGAGACATGGAAGTTGTACCAGCGGATAGGCATAATCCGCAGCTTTTGAACGGTATATTACATGCATCACATTGGTGAAATAGCGAGAGAGATAATCCAGTAAGAGTGTTGAAGTGGCTGCCTCAGCAGTGTTCTGCTCACTGCGCACCCAGTTCTTCACCGAATCGTATCAAACGAATCGCGATCTGTGCGCGTTGTGAATACAAACAAAACGCACCCACACGCGCGGAATTTGGACGAGATTAAAGGGTAGCAAAGCGCGAAACACTGGTCTATGGGGGAGAAATACGCAAATAGATGCTTCATAAATGATCGCATTGCCATGGCAATAACACCAGCGGATAGAGGAGAGAGGGAGCTTTCAAACGGTATATTACATGACCCACTTTGCATAAAAACCGACAGAGATAATTCAATAACAGTGCACCCCAAAGTGCAAAATAAGCGCCCTAAGGGGTAAAATAAGCGCTGGCTGGCACGATTCACTTACCCGAGCTATCGTGCCAGCCAGCGCTTTTTTTACCATCACATGACTCCCCTTTAAACTGCCCATCCCAGGGATTGAACCCGGGGCCTCTGGGATTCAAGCAATCCGGCTGCCCACATTTACCACTGCTCCATCAAGCCCTTGGTTTCCTTGCCCCTTATCTCCCCATATCATGTCTCCTCCCTCTGATAAGATCATTCCCGGCCATCTGGGCGCTTTTTTGCTTATCTGTCCCCTCCGGAAATGGCAGCTGGCTGGCTCAGCAGTGCTCTGCTGGCACATCCTGTCTGGCACACTGCTCACTCAGTTCTTGACCAAATGGCTTCAAATGAATCGCAATTTGTGCGCATTTTGAATGCAAACAAAGTGCAACAAAGTGTGTGGGAATTGAGGCAGTTTAAGAGGTCGTAAAATGCGAAATACTGGTATCCTTTGGGTGAATATTAATAAAGTGATCTGGTGGCACATCTTGTCTAGCTCACTGCTTACCCAGTTCTTGGCCAAATGGCTTCAAATGAATCGCGATTTGTGCGCATTTTGAATGCAAATAAAGTGCAACAACAAGCGTGGGAATCCATGATGTTTAAGATGTCGTAAAATGCGAAATACTGGTCTCCTTTGGATAAGTACTGGTAATTATGCACTCAAAAGTATATCTGAAGACACATAACCAGCACCACTGAATAGAGGCATATGAGGGCTTTGTGGGGATGTCCTATATTTGCTTGGATCTAAGGGATGTAATCCAGTCAACCTGTCCATTAAGCACTGGCTGGCAATGGGCAAAGTGCCACAGATAGATCTTTTATGCCACCCCCAGTGTATAGTATCTCATTGGACTCATAATCCTGGGGCTCTACTCAATGATAATGCTTTCCAAGCATGAGACAAAATTTCAGAGATGAAAAAAATGCCATTTCTAGTACCCTTGGCACAATTAAACTGCATTTGAAGTGTGGTTGCTGCTTCTTGTTGTGTACTGTCTTCTGTATGGATAGTATCAGTGGGCATCAAGTCAGATGCAATTATTCCATTTCCTCATCAATTGTACCTGCCAGTCATGGCCCTCTCCCACCAAGTCAAAAAAGTAGGGGAAGTAGGCATCTGTGATAATAAGGGTGGTTAAGGAGGGGAACTGTTGAAGAGGGGATATCCAGGCACTTGATTGAGACCAAGGACCACTGCAGAGTGTGTCATTCCACCCAGACTTGGGACAGGGTTAGCACTAATATTCCCACTAGATTTCTCAACCACTCACCATGTTCTGACCTGCATATATCCCTAACACCTGAATATTGTTCCCATTTCCTGCCGACCACCATTCCGCAACCTGAGAGAGCGAAAGACCTTGGTATAGAGCACCAACCCATAAATGAAGCTCTTGCAGCTTGGTCATATAGGGGAGGGCAGTGGGGGCCAGGGTTTTGATAAGCTCAAGGTTTTGATAGGTAGGTCCAAAAAAGTGGAGGGCGGTGATAGCGAGGAAGGGAACATGCTGAGAAGGTTGTGAAGATGGGAAATGGCACTGGCACAACTGCTGTTCATAGGAAATAACAGTCTGAAAGAGAGAAATAAGAGAGGATGTGGTAGAAATGGATATTGAGGAGCCAGGAAAGGGTGGGACAAGACATGTGAGGAAGGACTTGTTGACAGAGCGCAAGGAGAGTTGCCAGGTGGGTTTCTCATCAGTAAAGGTCTCAAAAAAATGGGTCCAAGGGAGGCAGACCCATTTTCCTATCTCAGCATATATCTCTGGGGGTAGGTTATTCATAGTGGTGAGGGTGGGTTGAAATGAGAGCGCAACTGAGGACGGCGATGGTTGAACTCACGTGCATCTAAGGTATTTGAAATTGCAGACTTGGGGGTTGTGAAGACGTTGTCTCTCATTTTAAAGACAGTATAACATTTAGATATTCTCTGGGGACATATATCTAGGCATGTATCAAAGAATATAATGGTACAGACTTGTGTCAAGCAATGAACAGCAATATTACATGGTCATACACGTCTATGCCCTTTTTACTACTGAACAATAAGTATCTGTACTAAATAATGGCCTGTACTGTGAGTACTTCATCTCTGGGTTGGTAGGTCCAATGGAAGGTGTGCGCTGCTCGAGTAGCTGGTGTGTATTGTCAGGGTAAAGAGGGAGTAGCTGTCTAGTAAAGGGGTTAACCTCGTGCACCAACTCTAGCTCCTCTAACTCCCCCCCTTCATAAAAATACCCATCAAGGTTCCGACCAACATATGCCGACTGCCACCACACCAGGCCATCCTCACACAGAACAAAAAGACTCTTCCTACCGCGCTCGTACTTGCGTGGATGCTCAAATGTGTTCCATAGTCCCAGCCGATGGTACGGCTCTTGAAGGTGATGCTTGAGCAGGACTCGGCAGAGAGTGGGCACCTCCTTGAACCAACACTCCACCATGCCGCGCTCCAACTCGATCCACTCCTAGTCATCACTCGGTGAGGGCATATGCGTCTGCCATGTGTGGTAGTTGACCAAAGAGTGGTAAGCAGTGTTGGGGGGGGTTTTGATAGAAGTGAATGGCATTGTGCGACAGGCAGGCAGCATGGGTTGACGTTCTAATGCAGATGGTGTGAAGGTTTTGATAGTAGGCGAACGGGATCAGGGCCATAGGTGGGTAGACCAGCAGGTAGGGTGGAAGATAGTCCCAAGCATTGATGCTACCTGCTGCAATTACCTGATAATGGACATCAGCGACAAGAGGGAAGACTAGCAATATAATACTCACTGCATTGTCCACTAGGGACAGGAACTCAATTGGGCTCTCCCCTTCCCACCACCGGCGGCACTGCATGAGATGGAGGCCCCTTGCATCCTTGCTGAGTGGGGCAGACAGCATGCGGAACCGCTTCATATAGGGGGTAGCACAATGTGCTGTTTGGGCCAGTGTCTCATTTATCTGGTTCTCCCAGAGGTCCATGGTATCTATGCCCAAGAGCTGACAGAAGTCGTAATGGGAGTGATTTGAGGTGGGGTCGCTGAGACGGCAGCGACAGAGTTTCTCTTCAAATGCCTGGACATCCTCAAAGAACTCCTGCAAGCACTCCAAAGTCCTGGTGCGAAGAACCATAGGGGGCAGCGGTGTAGCGAGGCGGTGATGCTGATGGGAAAGGGATCTGACAATGAGGAGTTGGTGGAGGTTAGTGCGGTTCTCCTTGATGCGCTTGTGATTGTCAAGATCTGCGAGGTAGGATATATACGTGTGTCTGAGAATTTCATCTTGGATCTCAACAGCCAAGTTGCACAAGAGTTGTTGGGAGACAAGGAAGGACATTGTTAGTATCACTGTCGACAAGGCAATGAGGACGTGAGCCAAAAGAGGTGAAGTGGCACTTGTGGCCGTAAGCCTACCATATGTCCTCTATGCAGTTACTTACATTGGTTCCTTCTTAAGGACATTCACTACTGGAATAAGCCAATACACATTCCAACTGCACTGAGATGACGTCTAATAAATATGTATTTACACATCTAATATTTCATCTAACTCTGATTTATACAAACGTTCAGTAATTGGGTGATATACAATATACATAATACAGATCATGTAAGCATCATGCAGTAGAACGTGTACAATGAGAAAGCCAAACCGCCATTGTACGCCACCATGAATCTGCAAAGCTTAGACACAAAGCACCAGCAGCCACCATGAAAGCACCAACGTAAAAGCATGATGGGCATAATAGGAGCGCTGGCGGGCACAATCGGAGCGCTGGCAGGCATAATAGAAGCGCTGGCGGGCACGATAGCTCTAGCCGAGCTATCGTGCCTGCCAGCGCCTAGCCAGCGCCCCCCAGAGCGGCATACACTACCTGTGCCTTTGCGTAGTTGGTAAGCAAGAACCCCGCAAGGTCAAGTTGAGGTACTGGTGCTCTGAGAGGAGGGAGGTCAGCATCTGGCCCGTGTAGCCCATGACAATGGCGACAACGTCGAGGGGTTCATCGATGTACTTAAGGGTATTCAGAACACCGGTGATGGCCCCCTTGCCAGAGAGAACATCTAGTAGGCTGCAGTCGTGGACGATCTGGCAGAGACGGTCAGCTTCCGCTGGAGAGAATCAACCAAAATTACGGTGACAGAAGATTCAGCCAGACTGGTAAGAATGGGGAGGGCACCTGCACGGATGGAGGCTTCAATGGGACGCTTGTCGACCTTGGTGATCTTGCCCACGAGTCCGTACTTGTCCTTGTCGAGGTAGTCCGTGGAGAAGACGTCCGAGGTGATCGGATGGGCACGAGTGCCCAGCTTTTCCAGCGCGGCGATGAGCTTGAGGTTCTCGTCAAGGAAGACGTGACGGGTGATTTGGAGGGTCTTGGCATCTGAGCTTGTTCCAAAATTTAACGCGGCGTATGGAGGAGGAGGGACTAGGCTCACCGGTGACATGGATGCCATCGATGTAGTCAGGAATCACGCCGGCGCTCTCGATGATGCTGTTTAGTTGGGGACCTGCGCCGTGGAGGACAACGGGATAGAGGCCGACGTGATAGAGGAAAGAGAGGTTCGTGGTGAGTTCCTCTACGTTGTCGAGGACGGCGCCGCCGACCTTGATGACGGCAAACTTTGCGGGATGGGATGCGTCTGCAGAGGACGAGGAGATGGGGAGGTAGCGCTCAACCTCACGTTTGGTACCGATAAAGTAGCAGACGAGTAATGGCGTCCTATGTGACTAAAAGGTCAGAGAAGTGGAGAGGTCGTTAGATGAGTGTGACGCACTCTAGCACTCTGTACCGAGGCTGAGAAGAGGGGCCTGACCGCTGCCACGTTGGAACGGTGAACAACTGCGCGGGCGACCGACGCGGCGGAAGTGCGCAGCGCATTGCGAAGAGGAACCTTGGGCACTCTGCTGATGGTGTCCATTGCAGGCGGTGGCGGCAGTGGCGATGGTTACAATGACCACGAGGGAGAAGAGGAGGAGGGGGAGGAGGAAGAGGAGCAACTCGGGAGGTGCCGAGAGGAGAGACGTGCGGTAAGCGCCCATAACTCATGTATCAAGTCAAGTCCAAACCCGCTCACTCGGCCTCCGAGCCCCAGCCTGACTCGCTCGCAGCAGCCACTGTTCCCCTCCACCACTGCCCTTCTCCCAGAAACATATAAATGTTCAATCTGGCAGGTATTCCGACAACAGACTGGCAGAACACTATACAACAAGCAACCGTCGTCATCACTTAGAGTACTCTTGCCATCGCAGTTCGCGTGTGTGCGCTTACTTGCCCACCACCTACCGCTTATCTTCGGACACTTTCCGCCATTCGAGAACGCTGCGGACACGTCCATACCCTCGCACAGAACGGTGCGCTCCAGTACTTCGACTACCACCCCGACAAGGAGTGCGACACCGCCGCTTTCTGCGTAGACATCATCAAAGTAAGCCGCTCATTCTCTATCATTTTTGGATAACTCAATCAGCTATTTTCTTACCCAGCGTGACTTTGGCACAGACTTCGCGGCGGTCAGCACTTCTCCCTTATAATCGCGCCCTCGTGTTCGACCTTATCTCTCTATCCTCCACAGATCCCGCCCCATGGCCGGTGGGGGCACCTCGACGCCGGCTGTCCCTGTGTACATTCCTTTTTTGAGCAATGGAAAGCGTCTCCCAATCCGCCCGGGTGCACATCTTTGCACTCTGGACAGCACTCATAGATGGTTTCGCGCCGATCTGGCCCGCGATGCACACTTCTCTTGGAGGTGTTTCCCGCGGAGACGTGGCCGTGCGATGCGCTGAAAGCACACACCGCCGCCTCTGCTCCGGAAGGCGATGAGCTCGTCCCATTCTACAAGCTGACCGGTTGGACCATGTACAGCCTCGTCGAGCCGATCGAGAAGGTCCTTGGGTGGAAATTCGAAGGACTGGAACATATGACGGATTTGCCGGAGTACCGGAACGGTTCGTATTCTACGGTGTTATGATTCTTAAGTGGAGGTGCTAACATTCCCATTAGGCGGCCTGCTCGTCGACCTCGGCGTGCTATCTCTGTGCTCCGGTGCGATTCCAGCGTCGTTCTTCCCCAATGCGGAATTGGGCATTCCCAAGCTCCCGCCATCGCACCCTGCAATCATCGAGTGGAGGGCGATGACGGTCGTCGAGCTGTAAGCCGTCGCCTCCGCTCACTCTCGCACATACTGACGTCTTTGTTTTGCAGGGACAGGATCGCGGACGAGATCCGCAAACAGCTCGGACTGATGTGTGAACAACTTTCCCTTGCGCAGGTGCTGGAGAGCGCGACGTGGAAGGGTGGGCGCGATATCACAAAGCAGAAACGGCCCGCAACAGGCGGTCCACCCATCGACATCGAGCGCGATGGCAGTTTTTTGAGCGGGCATTCCTCAGATCTCACGCTGCAACGTCTTGGATAAGTTGGTAGTTCACGTCGGGCGACCCCAAATCTGCCACTTGTACCAGTAAGACGGGCATATTTTATGTCCAGGAATTCCAAAGTCATTAGTACGTAGGAAATACACGGTATAGTAATAACAGAGCGAGGACTGGATACGACAATATCCGAAACACAGAGCTGTCTAATGGTGTCTTAGTTCACACGCGAGACACAGCGTCAACACGAATGCGATGGCTGCAAAGAGCCCACCCAACCTACGAAACAATAAGTCGGTCAACGCATTCCGAAGGCTGCCTGGGGCAGCACTTACCTGTAGATGATCGCGTACGAGTTTGATCCCTTACCTTGCGCGAGAGCCTCTGCACGCGCCCCAACCTCCGATCCTACCGATTCCGTTGCATTGCTAGCCAGCGAGGAGCCTTCCGTCGCACCCGGGGCGGACTTGACCGGGTCGAGGAAAAAGATGAGTGACGCCAAGCCGGTCATGATGAACTGCGGGATGACAGTAAAGATATTGTGTATCCCCTGCATGGCCAGACAGTGTAGTCAGCTGCGGGCCGTCCGTCCGCAAATGATGATGCCTGCTTTGGGGGCGAGCCCGTGGCGCGATTTCGCAGCATCTTCGAAGCCGGTGAGGATGGTGAAAAAGGTCGCGCCCCCTACGGTTGAATAGAAGCTATAAAAATCGTCAGTCTACGCGCGGGGACGTGAAGCTCGAGTACTTACAACGTCGCAAACATGCATATGGCAAACAACAGATGGTCCGTCGCCCAGAACGTGGCTAGGCTGACCTTGAGCCGTTCGTATATTCGGGCCCACGCGCTCTCGTGCGCCTGGAGGAGCCGGCGCTCGAGCCCACGGCGGCTATGTGCAGACTCGGCGACGAAGAAGGGGAGGAGGATGTTGGTGGTCAGGCTGAGCAAGGACTGGTAGAAGAGTGCATGCGTGCCGAGACAAGTTGCTTCGGCATCAAGCGCGGGGTCATCCGAGGGCAATGAAGATGCACGTTTGTGAAGGTCATCTATGAAGGCGGTCGTGTAGAAGAGGATGGGGAACCAGCCGATCCAGGAGCTGCGGGAGATGAGGTAGGCTGAGTCTCAGGATGAATCAGTACTTACAAGAACTGGATTATACACTTTATTCGCACGGTCAGAAACATGTTCAGCGCGGCGGCAGAACGTACGTACTATTTGTTGGATGACCGGCGGCAGAGTTCGCGCGTTGTCCCAAATCTCGTGGAGTTCTCGGAGGAAGCTTTTGCTTGCACCTCTGCCCACGCCGTCAGGCTTGCGCGCGCATAATAAGAAATGCAACAAAATCATACCTTGTGGCCATGACGACCTTCTCTTTGGTACAGAAGGAGGTAATGCCATGAGTTACGAGGAGTAGGAAGGAGCCGACGACGGCAAGCACTTCCGGCTCAGTGTCACCTAAGAAGGGAAAGACAGCAGTCATGTCGACGTTACCACTGGTTGGGGCTGGTCAAGGAATCCAAGGAAAGGCCGTTGTGTGCATGTACATGAAGTAGCCAGCGACACTTTCGACGCCCAGCATGCGGGCTGCCCAGGCGTTTGCATCGGCTTGGTCGGATGGGGGGAGGGTGTCGACTATTAGGGCGCGGTCTACGGCTTGTACTGTTAAAGGATGGCGTATATGCGCCGATTAGTAGGCAAAACGGGGTCCGCGGTCGCAACAAACCTGCGTTGATGGAGAAGTCGATGACGAACAGGGCTAGGATTGCTAGCCATATAGTAAGTACATCGTTCTAGGCGAGCAGTAAAAGTTGAAGTGAGCGCATTGGAGTGGGGCAGGGAGGAAAACGTACGGCTGAAGAAGGGCCGGGGAGGAAGATGGAGGCGAAGGGGCGAGTGAAGCCTAGTAGAAGCATAGCACAGGTGCATATGAGGGCGCCGAAGAGCATGTAGGGTCTTCTCCGGCCGAAGCGGGATTTTGAGTTGTCGGCGAGGACGCGTAGCAGAGATTCGAGATGAGGACAGCAGCAGGGAGGGCCGGAGGGAGACGTACCGATGAGGGGTTGGATGACGAGACCAGAGATAGGGCCGGCGAGGAAGACTATCGCGACCGCGGCCTTGGATAGACCGAGAGAGAGCAGGTATGGTGTGCCTTGAGACGAGGATAGAGTTGATGACTTTGGCGAAGAGAGCTCTGGAGAGGTGAAACCTACTGTACGACATTTCCACAGACCAGAAGACCTGCACGCCAAGGAGGCCTATCGTAATCGCGGGGAGCTGCGCCCATCGTGGGCCGAGTATCCTTGCGATGCCTGCGAGTTGTGCGCCGTGGTCGCCGCCGTCTTCTGCGAGGGGAATGGCGGAGAAGCCGGTCATGGCGTCATGAACTCTGGGCCGCGGTGGTTGTGACAACAAGCTGTTCCAATCTCGATTGGTTCGCCTAGGTAGTTAGCCTCGTGCAATAGGAACAAGCTGGAGAGTAGCTGGCCAGAGCGTGCGGCGAAGAGGCAAGTGGTCGCAGCCATGGCCGTTGCCCAAGTTCGTGCAGTAGCAAGCGCAGTGCGCCGTGCGCTGTGTCGGTGGCCACTGGCGGCAGAGCCGGACCGCAGCGGATGACGTTCTCGGCGTCTCTCCCTGGACCCCAGACAGTTTGGGGTAATTTCGGGCGGGGGCTCTGCGCGTGATATTGGATGGAGAGCAAATGACGAGGGCCGGATTGTCAAGAGCGGTCTTGCGACTCTTGCCCACTCCCAGACTCCAGTGCTTCAAGTTTGCTTTGCTTTCTCTCTCGTCTCTGCTCGTGCTCCTCGGCTTCAAGTTGCCCATACTCTCGTGCTGTCGAGCCCGACCGACCTGCCTCGTGCGCTCGCTGCACACAACTTCCCCCCGCAAACGCTACCTCTTCAACACCAGCAATGTCGACCGCCCAACCGACGACGTCGACGTTTGCATCGTCGGCGCAGGCCCCGCGGGCCTAAGCGCAGTTATCAGGCTGAAGCAGCTCGAGCAACAGAACGGCTGCGAAATACGCGTAGTTGTCCTCGAAAAGGGCGCAGAAGTAGGCACGTCCCCCCTCCCGTCCCAACGGTTCCCCCACGACTTCTCCCACTCACCTCGCCCTCTCTCTCCCGACAGGCTCACACGTCCTCTTGGGCGCCGTCATCGAACCCTGTGCTCTCAACGAACTCATCCCTGACTGGAAGGACCGCGATGGCTATCCGCTCACTCAACCCACCACTTCTACCCAGATGCGCCTCTTTACTCCCAAATACTCCCTCCGCATCCCCCAATCCCCACAAATGGCCAAGATGGGCACATACGTCGTCTCCCTCTCTCGCGTCACAGCCTGGCTCGGCTCCATTGCAGAAGAGTTGGGCGTAGAGGTCTACCCTGGCTTTGCTGGTAAGTCCGTTCCCTCACCGGCCTATTCACTCGACCACACACACCCCGTCCGTATCCCGTCCATCTCTACCACATACCCGCCCTTGGTCATGAGACGGGGATCTGGCGGTTAATCCGGGCTCTCACTACCGGGCCTTCTTGCACTCTACCGGTAAGCCGGTCGATAGTCACTCCGGCACATCAAATACCTGCTCGGCCACCAGGACTGAATGCCTCCCTTCTGTATCCTTACTCCCAGTCCATGCGGAGTTCCGCCTTGCTCTTTGGCACCAGAGCCGTTACAACTCCCATCATGTCACTCACTCGCTGATCCCCTCCAGGTGCCGGTCTGGTATACAGCGAGGACGGCCGCTCTGTCCTCGGCGTACGAACTAACGAAATAGGCCTTGACCGACAGGGACGCATGAAGGACACCTTCGAGCCTGGAATGGAGTTCCGTGCGCGCGCGACCCTCCTCACCGAAGGCGCACACGGCTCTCTCTCCAAAGAGGCCATTCGCCGTTTCAAACTGTGCGACGGCCGCCACCCACAGATGTACGGGCTCGGGCTCAAGGAAGTCTGGCACGTCGACCCCGCAAAGCACGAGCCCGGCAAGGTCGTCCACTCTATGGGCTGGCCGCTCGACATCCACACGTATGGCGGTGGGTGGACGTACCACATGGTGGACGGGCTCGTCACGCTCGGTCTCGTCGTTGGACTCGATTACTCAAATCTGTACCTCAGCCCATATCGCGAACTACAAGCACGTCGCCCGTCCCTGTCTTCTCTCTAGTGTATGCGCGTGCTGACATTTTCGCAGCGAATGAAACATCACCCGTACTTCCGCGACCTACTTTCGGGCAACGAAACAGGAATAGCTTACGGGGCACGTGTTCTCAACGAAGGAGGCCTACAGTCGGTCCCAAAGCTCAACTTTCCTGGCGGCGTGCTCATCGGCTGTTCTGCCGGCTTCGTCAACGTCGCCAAGATCAAGGGCACGCACAACGCGATGAAGAGCGGCATGCTCGCCGCTGAAGCCGCCTTCGATTCTATCGCCTCCCAAACCTCGGACTCGCCTTCTCCAGACGATCCGGCAGACATGAGCGCGTACGACACCGCGCTTCACAAGAGCTGGGTGCACTCTGACCTTCATGAAGTCGGCAACGTGCGTCTGTCGTTCAACACGCCCCTCGGTGTGCTCGGCGGCGTCGTCTACTCTGGCATCGACACCCTGCTCCTCCGCGGGCGCACCCCTTGGACGTTCCAGAACACGAGCGGGAGGAGCGACGCGGCTCACACACGCCGCGCAAGCGAGTGTACGCCGATCGCGTATCTGCCATTTGAACCGCCGCTCTCGACGGACATCCTGATGAGCGTTGCGCTCACGGGCACGAACCACGCCGAGGACCAGCCCGTCCATCTGCGTGTGCGCCAGTACCTTCCAGCGGTCGAGGATGCCGGCGTGGAGGGCACAGATTCCACGAAGGGGCTCGCTACCGAGCGGTGGGTCGAGGACGCGGCCGTCCGGCGGGAGCACGTACATGTGAACGTGGAGGAGTACGCGGGGCTGTTTGAACGCGGGTGCCCAGCGCAGGTATACGAGTACGTTGATGCAGAGGATGCAGGCACGGAGGAGGGGAAGGACGGCGAGATCAAGGTCAAGAAGGTGGGATGGGGTGGGAAGCGGCTCGTGATCAACTCGCAGAACTGCATTCATTGCAAGTTCTGCGATGTTAAGGTGCCGATGCAAGACATTACGTGGACGGTGCCCAAGGGCAGTGGCGGCCCGAAGTATAGTGAGTGTCTTGCCGAGTTTTACGGCTCGGGGGGCACGTTTAGCTTACTGTTCTTTCAGCGATCACGTAGAGCGTCTGCCCATCCAGAGGCATTTACCGTGGACTCGATGGCCTATGCAAGAACTTGTACATACAGTATTTGGGTGATTTGGAAGTATGCGAAACGTACAATCCGCCCTTCCCACCGCGGGCAGCCAAGAACCCCTCCGCCGCGCATCGCACTTCCCAGGCCAGTCATTGCGTTGGATGTGCCTTGGGCATGCATATGCGAGTACGTGTTCAAGCCAGCCAATCTGCTTGGGGTAGTGTAGTTCAGACGGCGCAAAAGTATCGATGTACTGACACGTTAGGCGACAAGGCGCCCACGGTACTCCTGTAGGCTCTGCCAGGTCGTATCTGATTTCTCTTGGTTGTATACGTTCGAGCGGCGTACCAGATGGTACTCATCAATGCAAAATGTGTCAAAGTCTCGTATAATACGAAGGGTGGGTCAGATTGGGGGACTCGAGGATATAGGGCATAAAGGTTCATAACGCGAAGCAGCTTCGCGCTCTCCATCTGTAGTCGACGCATCCTCGGGTATAAATGCTTCGAATCCAGAGCGACGCCATGTCCGGAGATCTATGGCCATCCATAAACGACCAAGCACTCCAGGGTAGACTTCGGGCGTACGATGAGTTCGACGGGGTCGTATCCGGGTAATTCGCTTGTGCTCGTACCCAGAACCTCAAAGAAGCCGGATCGTCATTAAAGCATATGAAGTTGACATGGACATCCACGCATAGAGTCCGAGCGCGTGAAGACCGTACTTGCCAATGCGCGCATTTCATTTGGAGCCTCTGAATAGACATGAGAGCCGCGAGAAATATCAAACACTGAACAGATGGAGACATTCTGAGGCTTCACAACTATGTCCACCCAACGAGGGCCCTCTCGGCATCAGCCGTGATATTGATGCATTATCCAGGTATAAAGGAATGGTATACGCTTTCAAAAGCCGCGTATATGGCTTTCAAAAGAACATACGCGCAGTGACATCTCCACACTCACGCTCACTGCTTGGTGTAGATCCAGCCGAGCTGATCCACCTCGTCCCCATCCTGGCTGTACGCGCCAACGATGCCAAACCCATCTGGAGCGGTCGCCGTCACGCAGCTGTCGGTCGTCTTGCCTGCAGCAAGCGTGCGACCTGCACTGGTCGTGAGGCTCGCGTAGAAGTTGCGTGTGTCGCCCTTGTACTTGTCCCAGCAGAGCGTTGCGGAGACGAGCCGTTTGTCCGCGGCGAGCGTCAGCGTAGTCGCGTCCCCGCCCGTACCACCGTGAGTGAGGACGGCGCCGGAGGTGAGTGTGAAGGAGATGGCGTCTAGGCGGTTCGCGCCGCGCAACGTGATCGACGCGACAGTGGGTGCAGATGGGAGCGAGGGGAGGTCGTTGAAGTAGGTTCTGTGGGCGGGTGCGGTGTGAGGGCGGCATGAGGACGGTGATGTGTGAGGGGAGGGCTTACCCGTGGGGACCGCTGTAGAGGTCGCTCTGGCGGAGGTCGGAGGCGAGCGACCACGTAAACTCGACGCGCGCTGTCATGCACCAAATATGGTTGGTACCTGGACATGGGCATAAATAGTAGTAAAACTAGTACACTAGTGGGAAAAGATTAGCTAAGTATCACGTGCAAACCAGAATTGTATGCTTATTGAGCACCAAGTCTTTAATGTGACGGGGCGCTTAAACTCCTGGGCATCACTCTTCCCATCACCATCATCATGGTCGGCACGTCTTACGATCTCCCACCCACTGTACGGTGCACCATTCCCCAGGACCTCCCTGACGAACAACTCCGACGATGCCCCGTCAGACTTAATGGTCAAGACCAGCACATTCTCTTCTGGCCTGAGGGACTCTTCCCACACCAATCACGACTAGTTGCCGTAGGCGAGGACGTCGAGGCACAGGATGAGTGGGTAGACGTGTCACCTGTGGCATCAAGGGTGCAGCGTCTGGGGTTTATGCCTGCTGTTGGGAACTACTGCCGTCTAGTGTTTCCAAACCAGCGACGTTTCATGGCACGAGTCTCCCGGGTGATCGAGTATCAAGAAACTCGTATCATTCTCTGGGTGGAGCACACCTACTCTCCAGCAGGCATTACGGTGGCAGTCCCCTACCCATTCTACGAAGGGACCCAGTGGTGGTATCTCCGGCTCATGCGATTTCTTGGATGTCTCAAACCAGATGAGAATCGGCATAATGCAGGCAAGCATAGCTACTGCATCATCTAAAGAGGAAATGATCTGAATGCACCCACAGAGGTCGGAAGCTCTCCCAATATTGAATGGTGGGAGCTGGATGATGCTATACAGGGGCAGTTTCAGTATCTGTACTCAGAAGGGTAGGCAGGATGGGAACATCTCAGACATTGGACAATTTGTACAACTCGCATGTCGTTCATTATTCTCTAAATTCAGTCATGGACAGAACCCAGGGGGTATGCAGCCGGGACAGTATCAATAGGAGGCTATGTAAAGGCTGTACTGAGGTTATGAAAGAGCTAGAACAGGCTAGAAGGGCCTAGATGCTCTAGAAGGCAGTGTGGAAGGCACAGCATTAGTAAGGAAAAAGAAGGAATGGAGTAGAACATTCTGGTACCCTCCAGGAAGGTGCCGGAAGCCATGGACAGTGTTAGTCAGCCATGAGTCAGATATTTGTAAGAGATTTGTAATGTAGATAGAAAGTTCTGGAAGGGATGTGGAGAAGTATATATACTAGCTCCAACTCCCCATGAAATATAACAATATACAAGAAAAAGATACAAAGCACAAGCAAAGCCTGATTTCTTAACTAGCAAGCAGCCTAGCCAAGCAGCTTGTTCAGTTCAGTAGTTCAGCAACCTCAAGCATCAGCCTCAAGTTCTATCAACAAGGGAAGTACTGCTGTGGTAAGTGCCTTGTAGTGATCAAATTCAAAAGGGAGTTTGCTCACTTTAGTTGTGACACCGAATCCACGAAGGACGGGTCTCAGCTAGCCTTACTAAAGCCCAGTAGACGTCATAAGCCACTACACGGTTGGACCTTTGCGGGAAAAGAAGCCCGGGGTTTAGCAGCCTGAGTGCAGACACGACAGGAAGGGTTGGATTGAAAAGAGAACAGACAGAAGGTTCTATATAGGTTGCAGACCATTGGACAGGACATTTTGCCATATACACCCACTAGAGGAAGCTCTATCAGTGTATAACTTGCGCTTTAGAGTAGAAGAGAAGCTTCCGGATTATTCTTGAAGAATCTCAAAGAGGTACTGGGATCAGACGAGCCTAGGAAGAAGAGGCTAGATCTCACAGGGTACAGTAGACACGTGCTTCATCCGTAACAACTTGATAACACGAGACCTACGCCAAGTGAAGGCACCCCTGAACTCGGCAAGGCCTCTGTCTGGAAAGAGGAAAACCGACACGCTTTGTGGCATCGGCAGGTGATTCTCTAAGGGATATCTTGTTGTACGCACTCTTTCACCCCCTCAACACATATCAGTAAAAGCCGTATCTCCTAAGAGGTTTGGTTTTGATTGTTGTTGTTGAGTAAAGGAGTAGTTAACACACACACACACACACACACATATATATATATTCATCCCCCACACCTCCCCTTTCTTATCACCCCGACTTAATCACGACAGCGCGGGGTTGTGGTCCGTGAGCACAGTCTGATTCGAAGAGAGGAAGCGAGCGGTATCGTAGAAGAAACCGGTTGACGACAAGTTGATGAGCTGTGAGCCACAGAAGCTGTGAAGTGAGAGAAATCAATATATAGACGATCCGTAAGCCGCACGCAGGAACCCACCGCAAGACGTTGTCGACAGTCTCGCATGAGATGTTGGCCGGCACAGCGTTGGCGGGACAGAGGATGGCATCAGCCCCGGCCACCGGGGGGAGCCATTGCGGGTGTGCTTGACCCAGGCGTCAGTAAGGCCCTGCTGCGAGACGAGGTTTCGGATGCCGGTATCTACCGCGCGGGTGTAGCGCGAGTTGGTGTCTCCGAAGACAAGGACGGCATTGCCAGCAGAGTTGGCAGACAGGAAGTCGTTGACCTGCTGGATGTTGGCGCTGTGGGCGACGTTGTCGGTGCCCTCAGTACTAGTGTCGATGTGGAGGTTCACGGTGTCGACGTAGACGCCCTCGTCGATGCGGAAGAGCATAAAGGTGAAGCCTTTCGGGGTAAGGCAATCAGCCTTGGAGGCATCAGAGCAGGTGGCCCATTTGGTGTGGAAGAAGTCAACCCAGTCGAAGTCGGAGAGGGTATTGAGGCCACTGCCAAAGGGAACTGCTCGACAGGATCAGAGGCAGTCAGTAAGGAGGGAAGGAGAACACGGACCTCCGCCGCTGGTGGCTGTGCGGTAGGGGTGGGTATCATACTTGTATTGGAGGGTCGCGTGGTAGCTGAAGTCCTACGGAAAATGAGCGCCTGAGATACGATGGGGGTCTAGGACATTGACCTCCTAAACGTGAATGACTGCATACTAGTCGTACTTGGACACGTCCTACGATCAAGGGGAAGATATGAGCACTGAGAGCGCAGGACAACGATGAAGATGTGAAAGTACCTGGCCGATGATCATGGTGTTGGTGGTCTTGTCGCCGTCCTCACCGTTGGAGTTGAGGATCGTGAGGAGACCGGCGACATTCACGGAGAGGACATTGAAGGCGCCCAAGGCGGCTGAAGCCGCGAAGGCGGAGCGACAAGAGGCGACGGCGAGGAGGACTGCGGCTACGGAGAGCATTGCGGAGGAAGGGGGCGTGGCGGCGGGGGGCGTGGCGGCGGGGGGCGGGCGACGTCGACGGGAAGAAGTAGCATGGGGAGCTTGATTTTATACGAATATCCGGAGTTTTGAACAGTCGACGAGAAGCTGGACGGTATTCTATGAGATCATGAGGAGGAGAGCCGCATGGAGAGGGGTGCCTCTCGCGACCGCCGGCATCCGAATCGCCGGGTGCGCACTGCAAACGTGCGCTTAGGCGTTGCGCTGATGGCCAAGCATGAGGCCCACGCCGTCGTCAGTATCCAGCCTACTTCACTGCTCAGTCCGTTCACTGGTAGCTGCAATGAGCGTGCTGAACGCAGAAAGCTCGAAGCTCAGTACTTGCTAGGCTTGCGTCGGGATCTATTCACGTACATGCAGATGGACAGCGTTATTGGACTCTAATCCGAACTCCACCCGCCCAACCAATGCGTGTATCTTCCACTGACCAAGTCCTAAAGACCCACGATGACTACCTTATCAGGACGTCGCCGAATTCCCTCCACTCGAACCAGGCCGCCGCACAGCCTGATCATTTCCCCAAACTCAAGTACCTCCATCTGATCAACCTTCCGGTCCTGTTCTACCAGTACCTCCGTCCAAAGTTCTTCCACGCCTTGGCTAGCTCCCTATCCATAACTGGGCTCACGATCGCCAACTCTGTGTTCATCGACCTCTGGCACGTCCAGTCGTTCATCTGCGCCCTGCCCAACCTGCGGCGCCTCGCGATATGCAACGTCGCATACGTATATTATCATGACACACCAACGTCAATGCCCGTCTTCAACGATATTCATTTCAACAGGCATCTCTCGTCCATCGCACCCCTGCATCCCCGCCTTTCGCAGTTGATCATGTCCCCGAGCCGGACGAGTACTCGGGCGTCTGCCGAGATAACCCAGTGGCTAGGACTCGGGCCCAGCACAGGGTCCATCACCACCCTCACCGTCCCGTATCTTTCCAGGGGGCCCCGCATCGTGCTCAGACACTTTGGTCCAGAGGTAGAGGTCCTTTCCATACCCCTCCGTGATCTCGAAAGTGGTGAGTACCAATCGAGCTGGTGGTAGACCAAACTGGGCTGTCAGGCGGTGTCCCAGTTCCTTCCATCTGACTTGGTTATGGCAGCAGGCAACGTCGACCGCGAGTACCTAAGCCGGTACACCAAATTACGCTCGCTCATCATCTTCCTCGATCCGTATGACACATCTGAGGGGCAGTGGTACCTCCTTGCGCCGTTTCTCGAGCGCGGCATCCCGGGTGGAGAAGCCTTGCGTACTGTCACCATCGAGGTGCGTATCAGGACCCCCCTGGAGCTCTCCTCGGCCATCGACTGGGCCATGCTCCAGCGTGTCAACGACGCACTGGATGAGAGCAAGTTCGACGCACTAGAGAAGGTCGTGTTCACCGTGCATTGGAAGGACACGCCGAACTGCAAGGCCGCGAGCGAGGTGGTTCATGAGGTCAAGCGGCAGATCGCCCAGTCGCTTTACGACCTCGTCGATTCAGGAAAACTAGAGACGAGAGTCCATGCGGTCGAAAAAGTGAGTGCTTGTATTATACTGTAGATAGATCTCGTGCATTCACGCAATGGTTGTTAGTTTTACGAAAATATCTAAGGATCGACGCCTGGGAACCAGAGCTCCCAAGCCCTCTGTGCTCATGCGTGTACATACGGAGATACGAGCAGCGGCATCTGCCCGCCCTCGTGCAGCGCGCCGCGGAGCATCGGGCGCTGTACGATCATCTGGTGTGGGACGATCTCCTCGGCAGGCATGGCGAGCTTGTACTCGAAGGCGCGCACGAGGACGAAGAGAAGGGCCTTCATCCTGGTAACGCGATTAGCATGCTGCATGTGGGAGGAGCGCAGGGAAGGGGACGCTCACCCTACGAGCGAGAAACGATAGCCAATGCAGGCGTGTGCTCCGCCAAGGAAGGTAAGGAGGTGGCTCCACACCCCAGGAGTGCTCGACGCTGCCTCCGGAGGGCGTTCCCAACGCTTCGGCCTAGGAGAGCAATGAGCACATTGCTTGCAGACACGTCGGTGAACATATAGTGGGACCCACTTGAATTTGAGCGCGTCTTCACCCCAGACCGTCTTGGAGCGGTGGATCGCGAGGATGGGGATATTGACAATGCACCCCTTGAGCACCTTGAGCGTATGTGTAAGTTCCCGTGCACATCCTTGAATGGAGTGTCGAGCGGCACAACGATGTCGCGGATTGCGATGCGTTCTGTCCTGGGGACGGGCGCGTGCATGCGCAAGCTCTCGCGCACAACGCAGTCGAGGTACGGGAGCGCGTTGTGCTCGTTCATCATTGGCGCATCAGTATCGACGGCGAGGAGCTTCTCATGGAGCTTAGCCTGGATGGAGCGGTGCTGCGCGAGGGCGAAGAGATACCAGGTCGTTGCGGTGCTCGTTGTGTCGTGATCTGCGACGAAGAAACTACGGGGGAAAAACATGATGAGTCATGTCCAGCGCGTTTATAAGGACGGCCTACGTCGGAATTTCTGGAGGGGCGGGGTCTGGTTAGCGTAAACTCGCACTACAATCCTATGAGTGAACCTACGACCGAGAACCTCCTCGTCCGTCAAACGCTGGTTGTCCGGGACGTCTGCAGCCATGTTTGCCTTGATGAGCAATGTGAGCAAGTCACACCCGACGACGTCCCTGCGCTCGATGCCGCCCTTCGCTCCGCCATCGCTGAGCAGCTCGGCCTTCTTCGCGAGCAGCTGCATGCCAACGCGGCGCATAATGGCCTGCACGTGCGACGACCGATTCGACATCCGGTCGGGCTGCGTAGCCATCATTAGCTTGTCATCGGCCGAAATAAAACTGGAGGGAGGGAACACGGACAATGAACTTCAGGATAGGGAAATACGTCTTCGCGATGACAATGAACGGGAAGCCCTGGCCTGCAGTCGAGCTGGCTGGCCTCTGGAGTGCGCGGTTGAGCTCACTCTGGGAGCCGTGCACGCCGAGCGCGTAGATGCCATAGCTGAACCTGGTCATTCCGATTACGTTGAGCATCATCTGGTTCAGCCCGCTGAGCACATCGATGCGCGCAGCCGAGCCGGATTGGGCAATCGTCGTCGCCCATTTGTCGCGGAGCTGTCGTGAGGTAGGGAGTAAGGCATGCAGGGTGGTCGAAGGAGGGGAGTCGATCAGACTTACAATGATAGACTTGTCAACAAAGATTGAGGTTAGTTCGCGGATGGGCAGGTCCAAACGCAGGGTCCTAAAGGACAGCGTGAGTATGGATACTTCATATGTTGTGGCTTTTTAATACCATGATACGCCTCCATGTGGCCCAGTCAGTGTTGTGCGCCCTCTCGGTCATGAGGGTACTCACCTGTCGCCTGTGGTCCTCCCCTAGCGTGTCACAATCGTTGGTTGAGCGATGGACCGGTGATGATTAGAAGGGAACGCACCATTTACGACGAGCAGACCGTTTCTGAGCGTACGAGCGAGGTTCCTACGCGACTGGTCCAACTTGGAAAAGTCCTCGGAGCGGGTGAGGAAGTAGTTTAGGGCCTGCGCATCTGTCGTATGGATACGGTCGGCCTGTATGCAGGTCAGCAGGGACAAAATGAGAGCGCTCAGGTTGTGGGTGCAGCGGCGTGACGTACATTAAAGTAGCCCTTGTACTTGAAAACATGTCTGTACGCGCTGTCTCAGCGCTCCTGGACGGCGATGTGATCGAACTCCTTCGCGAGGATCTTCATATCGCCAAAGATCCAGTTCCAGACGGATGCCATCGGTCCGGGGAGGTCACGAAGCGGAGAGCGCAAGTAGGGATGAAGTTGAAGCGGGTGTACGTGCTCCAGGTCGAAGGTCGAATTGATTGTGCACATCGCCGGGAGGCATGCGCTAAGCAAGGATGCCGGCCCAGTGGTTGGTACATATCCGGGTACGCGCAGGCTAAGGTCTGAGGGAGCGGCTGAATGAACCGAATGAACGTAAGAGGCGCCGGGCACGTACGTGCATCCGTGGCGGTTTTGTTACGAGGACCGAGGATGATCGATTAGTTGCCGGGGGACGGGACGATGTAGACGAGGCACGCGGAGTGGGTGATATTGGATGAATGCATCAGAAACCTACTGGGCGAAGAGCCTAGAAGCTATAGTAACCATTATAGTATTGGTGCTAGCTGCATCTGAGAATGGACAGAGATTGAGTGCAGTGCTAGAAGGCCGAAACTCGATACCCAACAGCAACAAGATGCTGATGCTTGTAGACATGCACTTTGAAGAGACGGTCGTACGCCAAGTGCCCCTCAACTAGCACAAAGGTTCGATGAGAGTAGATCACTGAAGCATAGATATTCTGAGCTCAGCGCAAGATCGGAGAAGGCAGTGGGGAGAAGGTGTGGTGCCGGAAAGGCTGGCTGCTGCGAAGAGTGAGACATGATCCCGGGCTTGAATCCGAGAGAGTAAGAAGCTGACTAGGGGGCCATACGAGATAGGGCTGTGGTTAGAGCCTAGAGTGGAATTCAACCGGTTTATGCGCGGTGGGTTCATCCGAGGCTAGTGGAAGGATCGCATGCTAGGTAGTCGGGATGAGGTATTGACAGAGGGGCTAAGTGCCACGCACGTCCTAGCCTCGTGGCAGACGTCGAGGATTTCAGGCTGGGACCGGAAGCTTGAAGACGTGGAAAGAAGTCGCATGGTGGAGCGGAACTCGGATGACCCGTGCCAGAGATATAGTAGATGGGCTGACCATGGTCGACTGCAGCAGACGAGACAAGAAAGCGGAGGCGGTGGAGGCGAAGAAGGAGGACCGTCGCAGTCGTCGAGCTGCCTTCCCGATGCGATCTGATGGGGAGAGCTGCCGGATATGGGAGGCGGGCTGCCATATAGGGCGAGTGAGGACAAGACGGAGCAGAGCGCGCGAGATTGAACCAGTGAGTGGACTGCGCACGCTTGGGACGACCCCTTTCACCCTCTCAAGTGGCCGATGATCCATCTCCCGAACCCCCCTTCTCCCAATAAATAATTGTCTCCAATAACCCCTACCCCCAGCAGTCAACATGCCCCACCTCGTCCGCCTCCCCATCAAGCTCTTCACCCAAATCCTCGCCTTCCTCCGCAACGACCGCCCCACCCTCCGCAGCCTCTCCCTCTCCACCCGCACTCTCCACGCCCTCACCTACCCGCTCCTCTTCACTGTGCGCGACTTCCGCGCCCTCTCCCACACTCACCTCAGGCCCTTCCTCATCCATCTCAGCGAGCTTCGTGTCTTTTGGAGACCCGACATGTACGGCGACCGCGACGCCCATGTCTTCGCCTCCTATCTTGCCCCCCACCTCTCCACAAAGTCCATCCCCCGCCTCCACACCCTCGCCCTCCACGGTATCGGCACCGACGGCATGGCTTACCTCAACACCCTCGCCCCCACACCCAGTGCCTTCTCCGCCCTCACCACTCTCTCCCTCACCAGCACCTACCACCGCCACATGCACGACGTCCAGTCTCTCCTCTCTCCCACCACTCTCCCCCACCTCGCCCACCTCCACCTCCACGCCGTCACCTGGTTCATGCCCGACCACAACGATTGCGACCGCGACGACGTCGGCGCCTGAACCACCGGCCCCGCCCTCACCTCCCTCCGCGTGTCTCCCGTCTACCCCTCCTGCATGCGCCCCCTCCTCACCTGGCTCGCCCGCACTCCCTCTGCGCACTCCTTCCGTGCGCTCGGCATACCCCCGAAACCCGCATGGGCGCTGACGTCCTCCACCTCTTCGCATCTTCCAAGTCGGTCTGCCACCTCGTCGCCCCCCTCCGAGGGCTACAACGTAAGTTACGCTTACCGTCTCCATATCTGCCCACTGATGCCACCAACTCGCAGAGGAGACACTGGCAAAGTATACGCATCTCGAGAGCCTCGCGCTCTCCGTGGGCATGGATGACGTCTTCACGCGCCACGACACCCACCTCCCAGACCACCTCACGGCCGTCACGCACAACCCAGCACACAACCCAGCGCACCAGAGCATAAACATACGTACAACATATTCGCGTGTGTCGACCGGCTGCTGTTCGAAAAAGACAAGTCAGACAGACGTGATAGCGCATGGTTTGCGGCCCTCGTGGAGCTCCGCGTTGTCCTCCAGTCGCTCTCGATGTGCCCCCTCGGCGACAGGGAATACAGTCCGGAGGAGATCCTGGGGCGGTCGAGCCCGCGCAGCCACTCGTGTATCTCAGTCCTTGCCCCTCCATAAACCCCTCTGATATTTGGTGGCGACCCCTTCTCAGATACCTTCCCGGGCGAAGAACATTTTCAACAAGTCTCCCGGCGAGGGCCGAAGCGCGTCATTCATGAAGGAGAGCGCGATTACAAGCAGGGCCCCGACGCAAAACGATACAGAGCTTCAAATCCGGTGCGTATATCCGCCTCCGTCCATTTCGGTATCTCTATATGTGCGCACAGGACGATTTCCCCGTGCCCTATAGTGGCCGCGCGACCCCCGCACGCTACCCTGCACAGCTGGAGTACGATTGCGCGGTCACGCCGGCGCGTAGAGCTCCTGTGCCTAACCCACCCCTAGTCCATTCTCAGAACGTGAAAGTCGTGGATGATGAGCCGTCTGCACAGCAAACATTGTTCCGGTTACTAGGTCAGGACCTCGACATCTTTGCCGAAGCACACGCAGACTCGTACGAGCAAGTGCGAAGGAAGTGGGCGGAATGCTCGGCAGAGGAGTGGACCAAGGGCGCAGACGGTATGCATCGCAGTTGTGTCCCCTTCCAAACGACTCATGGCTGCATTATGGTATCAAGAGCTAATGGGAAGGTTTACTAGCAAAATGCTTGACTTTGTACGTCTGTACAGTCGTTTGTGCTATCCTGTCGAACTAACCCGCTAACGGCTACAGGTCAAGGACCATATGACGTGCGTTGCACCCCGATGCCTCTACGTTCGCTGATAGATGGTTGGCTTGCGCAGAGCGAAGATTACTCTATATGCCACCTTGCACACCAAGATCGCGGAGCACAAGATTGTGCTCGCAGACCGGCAGCAGGCGCTCAACGATGCACGGGAGAGCTTGGTCAGAGAGGGGTGCGCCGTCGTGGGCAGCATGCCTGTATTTACAGTAGCGGGTAAAGAGAGGGAGGCGGAGAAAGACAAGTAAGCCGGATCGGTGTCCTGTTTGTCTTTGATATTGTTATACGTCGCGTCTAGGACGGTTCTGTTGCGTATGTTCTTCTGCTCTGCAATAGTTATACAATTCGTTCGTTCCTGTCCACTCCACTGTAGACACGTACAACATGGATGGTATACAATACAGCGTAGAGATAAGGCACCCATCTCACCAAAGTGCTTCATGCGTCCTTTGCCTGCAACTCCTTGACGATCTCAACTACGCGCTTGAACTTGGTCTTGTCTTCCTCTGTCGGCTTCACCAAGCTCTTGCCATGTCCACACCCCTGAGGGCTACCGTTCTGCCACTCGAGATCCTCGGAACCAAACGCGATGCTTGTGTCGAGCCCGTAGATATCCTCGATGCCGGGGGGCGGCTGGGTGGGAATGGACTTAAGAATATCCTTAAGCTCGTTGACCGTCGGTGGCGGAGATGGACTTAGGTGCAGCATCCTGGAGGGAAGGCGTGCCCTTGGGGCGGACGGCGCTCGAGATGTTGAGCAGGTTCTGGGTCGGGATCCTGGTCATAGTGATGATGGCCTCAGGCGTTGGGGACACGAAGCCGCCGGTTATGCCTATGGGATGGCGGGCGGGTAAGTAAACACATTATTGAGGCCGATACAAGCAATGCAAGGTGCGTACCGTGCTGGAGGCGCAACGAGAGCTGGGAAATCGACATGGTAGATAGTGTGGATGGGGTGACGATGGCGTGGGGATTGGGGCGACGACGGGAGGCGGAGAGAGACAGGAAGAGGTGGTGGGGGCAGGAGAGCAAAGGGGATGGCGACGAGGACGAGGATGATCAGAGACGGTTTTGAGCCCCGAGACGTGGTGGCGCCCATGCTGTTCGCTGCGCCGGAGCAGCGTGACGTCACGCACCTGCCCAGAGAGGACAGCCCGGACGGGCCGGATAAGGCAGCGAGACAGCCGCCGCTAGCAAACGACGCAGTCCTCCTTGAAGCTCAGGTTGTACATCGTCTTGTCCACCGTCTTCTCAATCTTCTTCCAGTCAGATCGGCGCTGGATGAACTCGTGAATATCCTGTCAAATCGTCAGCGGAATACGACAATGTTGGAGCAGTGCATGCACCTCCGGTCGATATGCTCTGTCGTATCGCGTCACGCCTCGCACAATTTGTGCGAGATCCTTTGCATCTTCCACCACGTACACACCCAGCCCACAGAGATATCCTGAAGATATCGGCTGCGGATATCCGTGTCATATCTGGGACATGTCCTCAGGATATCCGTGAAGACATCGCTAGGATATCTGATTCCTCAAGATGTCCGCGGACGTCTTTTCGGCGTCTAATGGGGTTAAGTTTCAAGGGGGGGCTTGTCACATTTCGAAAATGGGGAAATAAGACATATCAGAATACCAAATACGGAACCAATCTTGAAATGTAGCCGTCACCGTCCGTTGGCAGCATTAGGTCCATCTGAAGCCGCTCTCATTATGGCAGATATTAGTAGGGTAGTTCATAGTACTACTATTGACATGACGGTAACATATTAACCCTTCTACAGGGCGAGCCTCGACAGGTCCATCAGTTGCGGGTTTAGCACAACCGCGGGGCCCGCCAGGGTCTTTCGTGTGCCCCCGGGCGTAGCTATCTGTTATGGAACATACGTAGTAACTAACTAGATGTCACCACCGTCGTAGTACCCGTACCTTACGAGACCATTGGCCGGTCAGGCCCAGAGATATAGCACAGCGCCAACGAACATGAAATACAGCAGAAAAACGAGGATGAGGACACACCAAGCACGTTGGCCACCCCTACACCGAAAATTCCTGAACGCCGCCCTCCATGCCTCCATAGCGACTTTGGTTGATTCATGTAGAGTCGAAGGTATGCGCGTCGTTAGAACTGGATCTTGTTATAGCACTTTTCGCAGAGTCTGAGTGCGTACCGTGGCTGTTTGGCTTCCTATACGACCGTCTGAACTCATCTGGTGAGGTACAAGGCAACCCACTAGCCTTAATAGAAGTGAGCCGGGGTGGATAGACGTCGAGGATTCCGGGGGAGATGCTGTAGCATAGCTAGTGATGTGAGGGAGTCTTGAAAAGAAGAGAGTCAACGACTTGGTCGAACTTTTCGCTGGCGCGGGATCACGTCAGCCACTGGCAAAGACAGTTATGCGCGCAAAAGTCCGAATTCCGAGCGGTTATCGAGCAACAATGTAATATTCGGATTTACGATAAAGACTAAAGTGGAAACGAGCCATGTGCTTTGTATTTTTGGACGTCCGCAGGGCTATCCGGAAGACGTCCGCACACAGACGTCCGCAAGATATCACCCACGGATATCCTGAGGAAATCTTACACTGATGGGATATCCGCGGATATCTTCCGGGATTGGGTGTGTAGACATGCCCGAGCATTTTGAGGTAGGCGAACTCGGAGATGATGCTCGCTACTCGGAGGGACGTTGTAAACGCGTGGTATGCGTTTCAAGTCCACGATTACTTGAAACCCGCCACTCAGGGAGATTATCTGCCATTTGATATGCTTTTGTAGGATACTACCAACCCGGGCCAGCATTAGCAAGGTTCAACGGTCAGACAAAACATACCTACGCTGTGAGACGGATTCCTACCTCCTGGTAGAACACTGCAAGCACCTCTTTGCTCGTACTTCCCTTCAGGAGCTGACAGTGCATCTGCAAGCACTTGATGGCTTCTTTGCAACCTTCCGTGGGCCCCAGTTCGAGTGGACTGTCTTCAGGGGGATAGTACTCGCGCGGCTTCGTTAGTTTCATAATGATGTGTTCCACCTGAGAATGGACGTCAGAAGCTATTACGTGGCAGTATCAAATGTATTCTTACCTGGTTCATCAGTGCGTCCGTCGAAGCGTTCAATCCTCCAGCAACCGAGTCATCCAGGGAGTCTTCGAAGTGCTTCTTCTCCCGGACGACCGTGTTCAAAAAGTCGTGGCGGTCGATGTAAGGCGCCCGCAGCCCGGTCGCCGCAACCAAACGCGATGCTTGTATCGAACTTGTAGACATCCTCAATGCCGGGGGGCAACTCGCTGGGAATGGAGGGTTAGCACGGCGTACGCCATGGGCTGCTCTGTGCCGACCCACCCGAGGTTGAGCACGGGCGTCACGGCAGGGCTGTTACCAGATGCGCCTGCACTGTGCGCAGAGGAGAGGACGTGCGTGGTCTAGCCGGAGTGCGAGGTTGCTAGGCTCCTGGTAACCATTGCGGTTTTGACCCAGCTGTGACTCCGACTCTCTACCCTATCAAAATGCATCCGCAGTTGAGTCTAAGACCTTTAGTGCATAGATGTTATCATATTTAACTCACGTCGCTTCCTAGGTATCACTGCGTACTATTCGTACCTACCTACGCTGCCGTGTTTCTTGAGTTTTCCCCTCCACGGCAGGTCGCCCGTGGTCGTATTCCATGCCATCCCAGACGGGACCTCCCACTTACCCAGGCACGCCCATGCCCAGTCCGTATCGCGGATCGTCTCGCGCTGCGCGGCTACAAACGTAGGGACGGGGAACGTCCCCTCCACCGTGCCAGGACACCTCGTACCCAAATGTCTGTTGAGGGGTACGTGTGGGGACGGGAAACGATGAGTTGCGGAAAAAGAGGCGTCAAGGGGCATGTACGCACTGGAGCAGACGGTGCGCGTCAACAACAGCGTGGGGAGCATTGTCGTGGTGCCGGCGCGCAACGCGGGGCTCGTCATGTGCGCAAGGCGTGGTGGTTGAGCAGCAGCTAGGCGGCGGCGGGCCTCGAGTGAGGGCCGCGAGGACGAGGACGTGCTCGATCTGAGTCGGAGAGCGTTGCAGCGGCGGCGGGTGCTCCTTGGACGGGAGGTGGTGCGTGGTCACCACAATCAGGGGCAGCTTCTCTTTACATGGTTTCGCACGGAGAGTCCCGCCTGGGGATACAGCGGACGATGCCCGGGCCTCCACGTCCAGATCTGCGACTGCGTCTTCTAAGGGTGCCAGGCATCTGAGGCCGGTGGGCATGTCGGTGGAGGAGCGGAGCCAGCGCGAGACCTTCTCCGTGACGACGCTCGAGTGGCTCGACGGGCTTCCAGGTGGGTCGTGCGGTGCCCCCGGGTGAGCGGCAGCGGCGTCCACGGGGGTGTTGGGTGCAGTGTAGAAATCCCCGACGGTCGCTTCTAGGGGGCTCGCGATCTCGCAGCCGCCACGGGGGAAACAACAGGCGCGTCCACAAACGTCGCGCGCACGGGGCTCATATCTCCTACGACACCATCCCTGCTCGTGAGACTTGCCACATCGTCCCGCCACGAATGGGAGTCCGTGTCCAACAAGCTCGGGGTGCTCTCGGAAGGGTCGACCGCGTGCTTGTTTCGCGCGAGCCATGCCTCGCGGATCTTGTGCGCCTCGCTCTCCGCCTTTTCCTTCTCCGCCGACTTCTCGGCGACGACGGCGTAGCGCCGGTCGAGCTCGGTCTCCTGCTCACTCAGAGGGACTATGAACCCGGCCGCGTCGCGGTAGGCGCTCGAGGCGGGCAGAAGCAGCCCGCGTGCGCGGAGGGCGACCCGCCGCTGCTCGAAGGACATGAAGTTGTTGACCGGCGGTGCAGGCACGGATGGCCTTGGGCATTGACGGCATGCCCAGGGTGATCCGTCTCTTCTGGGTGGGACCGTGAGGGGTGCACTCGTGTGCGCTCAACGAACGGAGCTTGCTCGTGAAGCGCCGAAAGAGGTTAGTAGGGCCAGAGTGCGCTTGCTGTCCTTGTGGCCGCGGCGGGGCTGAAGGGAAGAAAAAGAAAGGGCTTGTGAGCATGCGCGTCCAAAGGGGAGAGAGCTATGTGGCGCAGGAGAGCCGAGAGCAGGGCGCTAAATGGTTTAGGGAATGCATGAATGCGGGTAGGCCGAATATGGCGATCGAGTGGAGGGTGGAAGCAGATACAGGCCTGGGTCTGTCAAAAACCACAGATATGGAGTGACGTACGTTGCAACTGGTGGCCTGGAGGGTCCCGATTTGGACGGGGTAGGGGGTGCGCAAGGAGAGGTAGGCGAGGTGAGTTGCCGTTCGTCGCCAACGTGAGCGGCAGTGGGCGTGAGCGCGGCGGCAGCATTGCTGAGCCACTCGTTAATGCAGAGCAATCGTTCGGGCATAGTGAGCGGAACTGGAGCGGAGTCAGTCGGTTCATCGTCCGCACCAGTGTCGGATCCGTCGGTCATATTGGAAATGGTCTGGAACGAAGGCATCGAGTCGTTCGACTGCTCGGTGAGGTCCAGACGACAACCAGGCATCGTACCCGGCGTCGGAATGGCCGGAGGAGTCTTCAGAATTGGTTTGAACAGTCGCACGGAGTGGGTAAGGCATGGCGGACCACGCTCCGTCGACAGACTTCGGTTTGGCGAGTTCCTCAATGCGGGCGGTAGACACGAGGTTGGCGGCACCAGCGGCAGGCCTCCGTGCAGCATCCTTGCCACCGTTACCCTTGTCAGCCGACAACTTCGGGCTTGGGCACTGGTCCTGGCGGTGACCTTTCCCACCGCACGTCCAGCAGACGCCGACAGGTTTTTGCGGTCTGCGGCCTCAACCGTTCCACTTTGGTTTGCTCTTCGGCTTCTCCCTTGAGACGATGCTTGAGACGACAGCGGCGGCGATGCCTGTGTCCTTCCCCTTCCCCTTCGAGATAGCCTTCTCAAGCTCGCGGCGGTCGTACTCCTCAAGTCCGGCGTCGAGCACGTACTGCGGGTCGATGGTCGGTTTGTCTTCAGATGCAGTGGCTCCGGGTTTAGCTTCCGAGGTAGAGGTGTTCAGGAGTAGTTCCAAGAGCTTGACCTGAGCGGACAGCCGTGCAATGAAAGCGGAGAAAGAGGGGGGTAGGAAACTAACCTGGTACCAGCCAACGGGGCTTGATCTGGATGGGTATCTCGCTATTGTCCTCGGACGGGGTGTGCGGCAAGGTGCTGGGAAGACAGGTCAGTCGGTGTCCTTCCGAACAGCCGCACAGCGGTGAAGGAGGTTGCTTAAGCACGAGAAGTAACGGAGGGATATGGGAGATGGGGGTGTAGAAAAGAGAGGGCAGTGGGCATGAGCTCCGCAGAGTCGGGTAAGATGAAGGGAATGGGAGCGGAGTGCATGGTTGTTACAGCTCACATTGCCTGCTTACCTCTTGTCCCCGCCCTGAATGCGCTCCGGTTGTGGTTTGCTCGCGTCTAGCCCATCGGCATCTGTGCCCAGAGCACTCCGGCAAATGCTCGCACGTTTTGAGCTGGCTGTACGAGCCGGGCTGGCCTTCGCGTCCGGGGAGGAGCGTGGATGGAGGAGGGCGGAGGAGAGGGGCGAGAGAAGGACACAAGATGGGAAGTGGGTATGTTTTATGACGAAGGCGAAGTGAGCGGCAGGGAAGGTTCCGCTCTCGCTCTGCTCGCCCCACTTTGTGATCTGGAAAGGAGCGGTAGGGATGGACTCTGTCAGCGCGGAAAGTCGGATGGCAACGTACCCATTCGTCTGTTGAGGGGTACGTGTGGGGACAGGAAATGATGAGTTGCGGAAGAAGAGGCGTCAAGGGGCATGTACGTACTAGGGCAGAGAGTTGCGTGCGCACTTGAATTGCTTGCAAAGCGCGTAGTCCTCACCCTTGGTGGCGTTGCAGTTGAAATAATCCGCGTAGTTCTGGAAGCTGTTTGGTTGCCAACGGGAGCGGGGGCGAGGGGTGGTCGCGAGGCGCGAGGTCAGACAATGTCATAGCGAGGAGGGGATAGTGGGAAGAGTACGAACCGGTGCCTCGTTTGGTTGGTGTTAGGGAAGCAGGAGGGATCACTCACTGTCTAGTTCGGCAGCCTGCGCCATCGAGCGGGCAGCACGGACGAGCAGGTGGAGGCGGAGAGAGCGCGGACGTCGACGAAGATGAGGATAGGAAGGAGACGGCGGGAGGACTGACGGGGACGTGGTGGACGTGGGATGGGTTCTCTGGAGATGTCTGAACTGTGCGCGGGGGCGGCATGGGCTTGTGTGAGAGCAGGGATCTCGAGGGGAGGCGGGGACTGGATGGGAGGAAGGGCAATCTGGGAGACGGTCATGGCGAATGGCGAGCATGCGGCGTGGCATGAAGACCAGGTCGGCGGCGGCGGCATCGGGGCCCTGCACCGTTGAGCGGGCGGGGTGGACAAGCAGGCGGCGGTGGAGAGAGCGCGGACAAGGACAAGGACGAGGATGGGCGAGAGGAGCCCGTCCGCACACCAGAGCCCAAGTCTGAACTTGGCGGAGTCTGCCAGAAACGCGTCGCCCGCCGAGCCACGCACCGAGCGCTTCACCTTCTCTTCCTCCACCTCCATCTCCCCCAAGCTCTCACTCGCCGCCTCTCGCTTTCTTTACACTGCATCTGCGCGCATTTCGAGGCTCCTGTTCATCGACTACCGGTGTCCCGTAACCCCAGGCGAGAGCGGCCACAGTGGCGACTGGGAGTCGGGACCGGTCTTCAACGATCAACCATCCCGTTGGCAGCCTCCGTTAAAGGTAAGCATGTCTTTTTACTAAAGGTGTTGGCGTGGCATGTGTCTAGCAGGTATGCAGCCCAGCGGAACACGGCTCTATGGCTGCTGTGTCACGTGGCCGCACCCTGGCCGGACGATCGCCCGCGGAGCATGGTTCCACTGTCGCTGCATACCTGCAAGTTGCATAGACACGTCAATTTCTCAAGACTTCGACGCGTCTCGCATTCAGCAGCTGCACTTCTGCAACGAAATGCCGTTCTGCGGATGCCGTGTCGCGTGACCGCACCCTGGTCAGACGATCGCCTGCAAAGCGTGCTTTCGTTGTTGTTGTGCAGCTGCTGGACGTCGACGCTTCGGACTCTTGAGACCTTGGACAATGCTGACAACTGGCCTGCTGTTTCTTTACAGTCACGGTTTCATCCAGCCGCGGAGCAGAACCATGGCGGCTCGTATGGTATGTAGTATCTCTCTTTGTCTGCTCGCTGCTGACCTGTTTCATTCTCTTTAGACTCGGACGGGTCGGATTTTCTCCCCCTACGAGATCATCCAGTCCAAGGTGGACATCGCGGTCCTGGTCGCTGAGGCTTTAGCTCATGCTGAAGACCACAACGACTTCGACCACCCGGTGGACGCCTTGGAGGACGACAAACTCGACGACTCAGCTGGGGCTGCAGCTCCCCCTCCCTTGGCGCCTGGGCCCCCTGAGGAGCTGCCGGAGTTGCCGCCACCCTCTGGGTTGGGCCACTCTACTTTGCTGGCGTCATCTCCGCCCGTCTTCCCTGCTGCACTCAGCTCAGCTCCCCTGCCCTCGTCAAGTAGCACTGTGGAGGCTGAGGTAGAGCCTGCTCCCCACAAGGGTCGGAAGGGCAAGCGGAAGTGGCAGCGCGTCGGCAACAAGGAAGCCGACAGGGAGAACAAGCGTCAACGTCGGTGCCAGCTCCGCCAGCAGGCCCATGAGGACCAGCGCTCCAGAGGCCCCTTCTCTGAGAGGGTCCACCCTAACATCCAGGGGCACGCTGCTTCCATAGCCGCTCTTCAGACGGAACTTGGGCCAAAGGAGCTGTCCTTTGCCAAGGGAGGCTACGTAGGCAAGCGGACCCCCACTGACAAACACGTTTGGACGGTGGAGGAGCTGCTGGGGGATGGGTTCTCATACGTGTCTTGGGATGGCAGGTGAGTCCTCTTGTCCTCTCTCTCCCTCTACACTGCTGATGCTAGATCCAGAACTCCTTTTGCTCTCCTGGACTCTGAGGGGAGGGTGGTTGGGGGGTTTCCTGGACGCCCAGAGGATCCCAGCTGGGACTCGGTGGTGGAGGATGCCACCACTGCCATGCAGAAGGCAGCTGGCTCCTGCAAGTTCAAAGACGAGCAGGTTAAGCATAGGAGGGGCAACTACCCTGCCCTGGATGCTGGGGTGTCGTATGGGGGAGGACAGCAGGTAAGCTGCACTAGTTGCCTGTGCCGTGGCTGGGGCTGACGTGGCACAGGTGCCCACCAATTTAAAGCACACCAAGAAGAATGGGCGTGCACTGCAGGAGCTACGTAGCCACCCAGCTATGGTTCGCCTCGCTGGCTTTGGCAGCAGTAAGTGCCCTGTGCTCCTGTTTTGTGCCATCTAACCATTCTTTGTGCAGGCGCTTTGGCGATGTACGCCCCTAGGGTGCACAGAAACATCCGCTCCAAGCTGGGTGCCATCCACAAGCATAACCCCTCTCTACGCGTCAACTTCACCAACAGCGTCTTCCCTGGTGCTGCCTTCAACTTTGGGCCATCCACGGTATGCTTTGTCCATGTGGACTGGGCTAATGACTCCTGTGGGTTCTGCCACGTCGTCGCTCTGGGTGACTTTGATCCCCAACAGGGCGGGCACTTGGTGCTATTCCCCTTCAAGCTGCTGGTGGAGTTTCCACCTGGATCCAGCATCCTGCTGATGTCGGCGGTGGTGCTCCATGCCAACACCCCCATCCAGCTAGGGGAGACCAGGATGTCGTTCACCCAGTACTGTGCTGGGGGTCTGCTGAGGTGGGTCGATGCTGGGTTTAGAACACAAGGGCAACTCGCTCAGCAGTCCCCCAAGGCCAAGATGGCCTTTGATGCTGATGCTGATACCAGACTAGCCATTCATTTAGGTTGTCTTTCCTTACATACAGAACTGGCTAATGATGTCGTCTATGGGCTCAAGTGAGCCCCTCTCCATAGCTACTCGTTCTCTACATATCCTACTATCCATTACTAATACCTTTAATTCTTTGGATTGTTACCCTAGTATCTACTTAACACCCCAGTCGTTACTGTGCCCCCTATAGTACTTGGACATTGGTTATTGCTGGTTACTCGGTGTTGGTTGGTGGAGTTGTGGGCGGTAAGTGAGCGTCTATTGGGGGGTGGGCAGTAGGCACTGGCTGGCACGATAGCTCGGCAAAGGCTATCGTGCCAGCCAGCGCCTAGTTTTTGGCGCTACCGTTGGCGCTACTATTGGCGCTACTGTTGGCGCCACTGTTGGCGCCACTATTGGCCACTGTCGGTACTCCTCTCCCCGGTGCTCCTCTCCCTTGTGCCAGCACCCTCTGCTCCCCTGGGCTCTCTCTTTCCATCTCTTCTCCCTTGTCTGGGGCTTCTACTCTTCTGCATCTCAGATCTCGGAGACAGGGGTCTCTAGTGGAAGGAAGAGTGAGTATGTCTTCTATTACATACAAGATTAGCTTTTTGACTTTTGGCTTTCCACACGTGTCAGTGGAAGCCCTCAGCCTTCCACTACGTCCCAAGGGGTTCCCACCCCTCTACACCCTCCACAACCATCTCAAGGCCCCTAATTTTGGGGCCTATCGTGGCAAGATATATCTCGTGCTCATGGACTTGAGCCCCAAGGGGCTGCAGGCCATGTACGACTTTATCAAGGGTGCCTCCATTCCTGAGGGTACAGAAGACAGCATCAACAGGTCGGGTATGTCCATCCTCCACCTCTGCTCCCCGCCACATGCTCATCTCAACAGGATTTGCCCCTATTGGGCCTGGGGACTGCCTACTGGCAAGGGACACCAATGGGAGCCTTCAAGAGGCCGATGACAAGGTCATCTGCTGGGTTACCCCCAAGTACGTCCCCCTCCCCTGCCGTGTCTAGTATTTGGCAGTGGGCTAACATTGGGCAGGGAGTGTTTTGATCCAGAGGATGTGGCGGAACTGTGGAGTGTCCGTGATGCCCTTCTTGGGCCTCCAGATGCCTGCACCTCAAGCAGGGCTGTATTTGAGGATGGGGTGTACACGGGCGGAGTTGCCTGGGAGAGGGACCCCCTTGCCTTGCCGGTGACCAATGCCCCACGGTGCTCCACCATTGCCCTCTCTTTCCAAGCCCCCCGGGGGTTGACATCCCTCACACCTGGAGCCAAGACGGATGGCGGGCCCCTTACACCCCATCAGGAGCTGAGGAAGAGGTTGATTGAGGTACGTCGTTCTGGGATTGCCAAGGACTGGGTATTCATCCTTGATGTCCAGGTCACTGCACGTCTGGGAAGCACCACCATGAGCCTGGGTGCCCCTGATGTGGCTGCCCTGCTCCGTGAACGTGCAGAGGCCACCAACTTTCCAAGGATTGGGTCCCGGGACAACTGCTACTTCTCCACCATCCAGCTCAACCTCAGCCCCGCCAAGGGGGCTGATGCTGCACGTGCATGTACGTATACTCTTATACTCTTCTGTGGGCCGTTGTCTGACTACCTACGTCGTATGACAGCATCGCAGTTCAATGAGGATCTTGGACACTTTGGGGGGAAGCACGTTGATGGACATGATGCCCTGGCTGCCCTCTCCCATCTCATCGCGTGCAGCGATCTCCATGGTAATGAAGACCCAGGGATATTTGTGCTGCTCACTTTTGGGGTGTACATCAGGCTGGAGGGCCTGGTGTCGTGCTGCTTTTCTGGTCGGTACACCCATGGAGGCTTTCCCCCCACAGCCCGGCCTGGGGCGGCTCCCAATCCACGGTCATACCGGGTCGTCATTGTCTCCTACCCCCAGGAGGCTGCATTTGATGCAGTGGGCAAGTACATGTTGGCGAACCTGTCTGACCATGCCACGGTGGAACTTCCAAGTGAAGCAAGGGACCCTAAGTAAGTTTCCGCTCTCTCTCCCTCCCCCCCGCTCTCTCTCTCTATGAGAGGTCTGCTTATCTCTGGTGCTAGATATGATGGATGTCGCTCCAGCGTGACCCCCACCTCCATCGCGGCAGACGGACTTGCTGTCACCACAGCGGACGCACTCATGAACTTCATTGGGCGGGCACTTGTGCAGCTGTCACATTGTGTACTGCAGAAGGTTGCCCCAGATCTGGAGGTGGCATTTGACGCCACCAAGTTCCTGGGGGCTATATCATACTCTGACCCCTCCACCCACACCCGCTGTGTGCTCGATGACTGGGCCTATGCCCCCCGTCTCCCCACCTCTGTAGACGGCTCCAGCCCACGCCAGCTGGCTGTTCAGCACTGGGATGCTGCTTTCAAGCGTAGCATTGAGTTCTACCCTGAGCTGATGGAGTCGGGACTTAGGGAGAAGCATGGCCTCCCTGTCTTAGCTAAGGTGACGGCACCAAGGGCTGGGTGCAATGGCACTGAGAAGGGTGAGTCTTCCTTATTCCTCTGCAGGTTCAGACGTGTAATGCAGCCTAGGAAAAGGACGTACGGTGGCACAATCCAAGCCAGTGAAGAAGGGCGGTGGGCGGAAGCGTGGTAGGGGTGATGATGGTACGTACACTCTGTCTCCACGTGCTAGGGTTATGGTTGGGGCTGATGTTGCCATCTATCCCCAGACATTGCTGCTGTCAGCAACAAGGGGCAGGTCAACACTGTACATGCTGTCAAGTTTAGCAACCCAGCACTGGTCACTAATCCAGTGCCACCTCCACCTGCAGCCCCTTGTCGGTGGAACAGCATGCGTGCTACCAAGCGCACCCGTCCCAATCCAGACACTGAGGCCGACAACTCAAGTCTGGATGCTGGTGGGTCTTCACAGGCCATGGGTACGTCTGTAGTCCATCTCCATATTACTCATTGCTCACCAGGATTCAGTCTCTACAGGTAACGACACCTCTGTCCCAAGTACAGACATGGGTGATGATGGCGACAATGACGACAATGGCGATGAGCATGAAGACAACGACATAGCCATGCAAGACGACCCACATGGTGACCCCGACTTTATGCCCTCTGGCCAGCCCAAGCCACCTGGGGTGCATCGTCGGGGTCAGGGACCTGCTCTGTTGTCGCCACGTCAATATGCCAAGGTCTGGGCCCATTCTCGGGACAGCAACGGTGGCTCTGATGCAGGTAAAGTCCCACTGCTGGGTGTGCACTCCATTGCTCATCCACTGGCACTTTCTAGATGTTGAAGAGGGGGAGCTGGAGTCGTCACTGGGGGGTAAGTTGTTGTCGCCTTTGGCTTGAGTCCTAGAGCTGACGTACATCTCTAGACAAGGAGACCACGCTTGAGGGTGAATGCACCCATGTCGACCTCAGTGCACGTACGTGTCCACGTTGTCCCCACTCTCTGCTCTTCTCATACGTGTTGCAGCCCATGCCAAGTTCCTCCTCAAGCTGTCTCTGCCCTATCTCGAGAACTTCCTTGCACGCGTACAGCAGGATGTTCAGGACCTTGGTGACAACTGGGCCACCCTCACTGTGGCCCAGCAGCATGCATCACGGACAGTCCACCAGGTCCTCCACCAGTCTGGCCGCCCCGTGCAGTTTACATCGGGATATAGTGCACACCTCACTCTGCTTTGGGACTCGGTGACGTACCTGCAGCAAAGGAACAACTTCCACCATCTCCAGGTGCAGATGGTGAGGAGTGAGTACATGCTGGCGATCACTGCAGCCTGGACCTGGCTTGACATCGACATCCCTTCACTGGCTTTTGGGCTGTTGAAGCACCAAGGTACGTCTCCTCCCCCCTTACCCCACCCCCTACCTGATGGTGTCTCACCATTGTACAGTTGCAGAGACTGCCCACAACAAGTGGTTGTCCAAGCTGCTCGCCGACATCCATCTGCAGCTCTCCAAGCGTGCACTGGACCGCACCCCCCTCAGGTCCAGTGACTACCTCAGCCTTCCCGTCATCCAGACCTACACCATCTCACCCAAGGTGAGCGTTCCACGGAGCGCTGGCGAGGACGTCTGGAACACCACCGTTGTCCGGCTTCTCTGCCTTGCTCTTGCCGCATTCCTCAAGTACCCCAACAACCAGAACCGGATGCAGGCAGCCTTTGTATGCCACATGCTCTCTGCTGTGGGCAATGCAGACGTTCTACTCATCCCTGGGGTCTTTGAGTGCTTCCAGCGCATACGTCCCAACATCTTTGGGTCTGCCAGTGCCCGCATGTCACGGCTCTCCCTGGAGCATATGGCCCCCTTTGCAGAGGATTTGGCGAGGCAGCCACTCGCCAAACAAGGATCCCCTGAACACGGTACTCTGGCGGAGATCACGGGCAACCTGGAGACCTTACGTGACCTGTGGCGGAACTTTGGCGGCTATGGATGCAACATACCCAGTGAGTTGTCCTGTTGTATCACGTTACCCTCAGACCCCTGATTACATTCCCCAGCTCTTCCTGGCCACCCCATTGGCTCAGATGCATACACGGATGCATTCAACTCGGCGGCGGTGGGACTGGCCACGTTTCTAAGGGAGCTGCTCCCTCTCCTCTCTCCCACCCTTCCTACCCCTCTTAGCGCCATGCAGCAACGTGTCCACGTCAACAGGGACTTCCTCCTCCCCTTCCGTCAGCATGCACCAGAGGTCGCCAATGCCTTCTCCCCCCACGGCTGTCTCTCTGCAGACAACATCAACAAGCCTGGGGCGGTCGCCAGCCTCTGGTGCCTCCGTGGCATCTTCTACCGCACCCGCTTCTCCTCTGAGCACCCCCGGTCCCTCCTCTTCACCGACTACCCCGCCTGGCAGGCCAAGTACTTGGAGCTCTGTGCCGACCCCCAGGTTGCTTCCTTCAACCAGGGGAAGGACCGCTACTTCTGCAATGCCCGGGCCTATGGGCAGGCTACCACACGCTCAACAGAGTACGCCCAGGCCTACTTTGCCCAGGAGAGTACTTGGCTGGCAGAGTTTGACGGCCAGGCCCCAGAATGGTCAATGCCGTTCAAGGATGCCTATCTCTTTACCCAGCGTAAGGATGGCAAGGGCCACAAGCTGCTGCCCCAGCTGGGGTCGCTCACTGGTATGTTGATCACTGCCGATCTCGTCTATGCCGGCAAGGTCACCATGCCTTCCCCAGCTGAGATGGGTGAGATGGTGTATCTTCTTGATAAGGGTGCAGGCAAGTGTCTTCAGCACTTTCGTTTATTGAGTAAGAACAGTTCTGAGACTGATACCGTACAAGTATTTGAGTCCCTTTATAATTCTGTTTATAATTCCCTTACTGTACAAGAGCGTTCAGACATGACTTATGATCCTATAATGTTTGAGCATACCTTATGTAAATACCAGCGCTGCCATGAGATGTAGGGTACCATTTGTTAATCATCTAGAGTACTTCATGTATAGTCAAGGAAATATACAGTTCATAGTATTATATCTTGATGTATGGCAAATCTCAAGTAAATACAAATGAAGTAAAAGTCTAATTTATACTGTCATCTAGGGTAAGGCGTCTCAGACGCTGCTGGGGAAAGTCCACTGCACTGGTGTTCTCCTTGTCATCGCTGTCATATCCAATCTTACGCTTGACCTTCTTGAGCGGTGAAACCGTCCTTGTGCTGAGATGTTTGATAATGGATGCATTGTAATCCTGGTCAAAGAGTTAAACTGCGGTTCTATATTTGACATTGAATACTTACCACATGAACGGTGCGGTTTAGGACACAGATAGCACGCAACTTCGGAAGAAATATGTAGTCGTGCCGCCCAAGCTTTGCAACGGTGAATGCAACCTGCAACTCAACCATAGCACCGCACATGATAGCATCAGGTTTGATCCGCCTGAAACTGGTATTCATCAGATTAACTCCCTAATTCAGTAATGACAGTGGCAAACCTTGTCTTGTTTGGCTGAGTGTTACGCTCCCAGTACTCGACCACGTTCTCCTGCAGATGGACCTGGCTGCTCAGGTGCGGGCGGAGAACATTGAAGGGGTCGACAACCTCGGACAAGTCCCCATGTGGCTCACCGTCGGCGAACTTCACCGGAGTGAGGTAGCGGTTCCCAAAGGTGAGGGAGAGATGAGCATTTGCACGCTCAGGCTGCCAGGTGCGGAGGTGATGTCCCTTCAGGTGGGCGGAGAACTGATTATATACCGCCAGAACCGCTGCTCCCGCATCATCAAAGGGCTCAACCCCAAGGCCGGTGATGGTGACACTTTGCTTGAGGTCAATGATGCGGTGGGTGTTTGCAGGGATTCTGGTATAACCGATGAACGCTTACAACATGCGCTGCAGTTAATAAGCCACAGCACGCACTGATCACGCCGCAAAGGCGGTAGGCTGGTGTCCACCAGAAATCCCTGAACTCGGAGTACCAACTCCTCTGGGGGGGTGGCTGCATCTGCACGGTGGTGAATAAGCACCAGTGTGCGCCCCGCCTGCTGCTCCGCTATCTCCGTGTGGTCTACCATCCGCACCGGCTGTTTAGATGTTAGTATATGGAAGAGAGGATAGAACAGATTACTTACATCAATAAAGCTTCGCAGCTGGTCAAACGGGGGCTCAGACTCCGTGCACTGGTCCATCCAGTCCTGAAGCATTGCCTCTACAAATAATAAATGAGCATTTTGAATGGGGACCACCCAAGGTTCACTGACGGTACTTGGGGGTGTTGGCATACAGATGGGTGAGCACAGACATGGTGGGGCAGAATGAAGGTGCGAGAGGCCGTGCAATGTCTCTGAGAACTTTGGCTGACTGCACATGCCAAGTGCGATGGCCGTGTGCTATTTTAGTGGAATTTGCAATACAGCTGTCCGTTGCAACGGAGACTGCGCTCCAGATGCATACATAGACCAAGCGGGAATCCACAAGGTGTTCTGGAGCCGGCTTTCTCATTTGATGGAGCATCACTGCAGTATTTGCAAATTGGACTCTGAGAACCCATGTTCACATGTCCGACCCACGCACTGCACTTTCTCCCTGCAAAATCCATCCTTGCATGATGTGCACATAGGTGTGTACTCGTTTTGTTCTGCTTTCTGCACTGCAGAGCAGGGACAGAAATGACTATCTTGCAGTATGTTCTAGGATGAGGGATAACAACAAATGTCAGTTGGTGGACTGGGCCGTTGCACGCTTGGCAATTTGAAATTTCAAATGATGACTCCGTTGCTCCATTGCTCTCTCCATCAAAGCAAGGGAAGAACGAAAAGTCAACTGTGCGTGCCTGCTTTGGCTCCCCCCTCCAGAATATTATAAAAGCCTGATCCAAGGAACACATCCCCCAGAGTCCTCCCCTCCGAGTCCTCACTGTTTCCAGCCTTCTCATTGCATAACTGCACTCAACCCCAAACCCGTCTCTTCTCTCCCCACATCCCATCCACTTTGCTGCCATGTCTTCCCGCTCCACCCGCCGCTATGCCGCTGCCAGCACTGGTGGTCGTCCGTGAGTTTCTTTGCTATTTCTTTGTACCATGCTCTGGCTGACGTACATGCCAGTCCCAAGGCCGTTCAGGAAAAGGAGGCTGCTGAAGAGGCCAAGCCGTCTGCTGCCCCACGTCGTGGTCGCGGTGGTGCACGCGGTGGTCGGTGAGTCCTCTCCATTTACTCTCTCCCAGCTGGTTCTCACTCTCTGCAGCGGCCATGGCAGGGCTGCTGCCACCAGTGCCCGAGGCACCCGCAAGGAGGTGGTGGTCTCAGACAGTGAGTTCGAGGACATCAGCATCAGCGACATTGATGCCGGTCCAGCGGTCAAAGGAAAGACCAAAAAGCAGACCACCCCCGAGGAAGTCTCGTACGTTATCTGTTATTGGTATATTCTATCTCTTGCTCTACTAATTATGTCCCTCTCTTAGTGACGAGGAGTCCGTCATCATCCCCAGGTTACGATTGATGAGGAACGAAGAAATCGTTTCTTATGGGATGACCTCTGCGCCAGCTCGCGTTACGCCAATTGAGCCCGTGAGAAAAATATTTTCAAACCCAGCTTATCTAGGTAAGTCCCAAAATAAGCGCCATATACAACCTTTCTTACCCACCAAATCCCAGCCTGGGGTTAGGGGCAGTTTCCACTACAAATTTTAGGGTTAGCCCTTCAACCACTACTTACCTGTGGCTTACTGCTACTTACCACTTATGATAGCGCATCATGGGTGCTTATTTGACCCTCTGGAGCGGTGCACATGCCTGCATTGGGATCACATGATCACAAGGCTTTACTTCCATATAAAAGTCAGTAATTCCGGGTTCTTGAGTTTGTTAGTGGGTCAACTAGAATGAAAATTTTTTTGAGTAACAGTATTAAGAATGTGCTTATTATGGAGTGTTGATATCAGTCAATTAGTAAGCTAACAAGGGCAAGAATCCGGATTAACTGCCTATTACTCTGCTGTGGCTGAAACTTCTTTGCCTCATAACTTGGGCAGTTTCTATCGAAACGGTGAGTTTAATACCTCGTTAGAAAGGTGTTTTGAAGCTGAATCCATCTATAATATCGCGGAATCACTCCCAGCTTCTATTGGACCGGTATAAGTGCTTCTATCACACAGCTCAGGTATAATACTATTGTTGCATGGGTAGCTCATTCAATATTGAAGGTAAAGACATGGAAGTTGTACCAGCGGATGGGCATAATCCGCAGCTTTCGAACGGTATACTATATGCACCACTTTGGTGAAATAGCGACAGAGATAATCCAGTAGGACTGCCAAAGTGTTTGTCTCAGCAGTGATCTGCTCACTGCGCACTCGGTTCTTCTTCAAATCTCTCCAAACAAATCGCGATCTGTGCGCGTTCAAAACGCGAACCAAATGCACCCACACGCGCGGAAATTGGAGGCCATTAAGGGGTAGTAAAGGGGGAAACACTGGTCTGTGAGGGAGAAATACTCAAATAGATGCTTCATAAATGATCGCATTGCCATGGAAATAACACCAGTGAATAGAGGAAAGAAAGAGCTTTCAAACGGTATATTACATCACCCACTTTGAAGAAAAACTGACAGAGATAATCCAGTAAGAGTGGTCAATGTGGCTGAAAACAAACAAAGCACAAGCAAAATGGCACGAAACACTGTTTCATCGTATCGTGCCATTTTATTATGCTTTGTTTGTTCTCAGCCACATCCATAGGCACCACTGCAGCCAGTGGTCGACTTTTTTTAATTTGCCCTGGGCCAGGATTGAACCCGGGACTTCCAGGACTAAGGCAATCCAGCTGCCCACATTTGCCACTGCCCCATCAGGCCCTTGATTCCCTTGCCCCTTATCTCCCCATACCATGTCTCCTGCCTCTGATAAGATATGTCCCGGCCATCTGGGCGCTTTTTTGCTTATCTGCCCCCTCCGGAAATGGCAGCTGGCTGGCTCAGCAGTGCTCTGCTGGCACATCTTGTCTGGCTCACTGCTCACTCAGTTCCTGGCCAAATGGCTTCAAATAAATTGCGATTTGTGCGCATTTTGGATGCAAACAAAATGCAACAAAGAGCATGGGAATTGATGCAGTTTCAGCGGTCATAAAATGCGAAATACTGGTACCATCTGGGTGAATACTGATAAAGTGATCTGGTGGCACATCTTGTCCAGCTCACTGCACACTCAGTTTGTTGCCAAATGGCTTCAAACCAATCACAATTTGTGCTCATTTTGAATGCAAATAAAGTGCAGCAACAAGCGTGGGAATCCATGAGGTTTGAGAGGTCGTAAAGTGCGAAACACTAGTCCCCTTTGGATAAGTACTGGTAAAGCAATCTGGTGGCACATCTTGTCCAGCTTACTGTTCACTCAGTCTTTCACTCAATGGCTTCAAACCAATCACAATTTGTGCGGATTTATGATTACGATTGATGAGGAACGAAGAAATCGTTTCTTATGGGACGACCTCCACGCTAGGTCGCGTTACGCCAATCGATCCCCATGGGAAAATATTTTCAAACTCAGCTTATTCAAGTAAATCTCAAAATAAGCGCCATATACAATCTTTCTTATCCCACAACACCTATCCTAGGGTTAGGGCCAATTTTCAATACAATTTTTAGGGTTAGCCCTTCAGCCATTTCTTACTCACTTTCTTACCTTCATAAACAACTCAAATGGGCACTTACCTCACCCACCCCAGTGACATCATTGTATTGCTAGGGTATATCGTACTCTAAGAGTACGCATGCGGCATTACAAAAAATAAAACTACATAAATATGCTTAACATGAGCGGGGAGCGCAGTTGGCATGGGCCAGACCAACAGGTGCATTATGAGTAAGATACGGATAGGGGGGCAGGGCCTTACAAGCTGATGACGCTTGTGTTCTGCAGCCTGCACATCTAGACCCTACAAAACTGTGTCAGTCAGAGGGCACACTAAGAAGAGAATTGCTTACTTGCGGGACACCAGGACAATGCCATAGAGGTTCAGGCTGAGAGATGTCCCAGCCATATTGTCCCGGCGGTAGGTCGATGTGGAGTACAAGACCATGACTGTGTCACCAAAGTTGGGATCAGCGGTCAGCCGGGGCAGAGTGTGCAGCACATCAAATGAGAACTTCATTGATGGCTTCTTGTTCCGCTTAAAGTACTCAGTCCCATCCCAGGCCCCAACTATTTAAGGGATCAATGTCACAGCAGAGAAAGAGAAAGATGAAGCACTAACCATCGTCGTTGGTGCTCCAGGTGGTTTGTCCGCATCTCCAGCAGGCTGCGTGATGGGACAGACGGCACCTTGGCAGGAGCACTGCCCCCGCCTTCTTCCCAGAGCGCTTGGTGGGAGTTGCTCCAATGAAGGAGACCTCGGGAACTACAGCAGTGTGAGTGCAGTGATGGGGGAAAAGGGCAGACTGCACTTACGAGCTGGGGCAACCTCAGAGGGAAATGTCCGGATGCTGATCCCCACATACCTCTGGGAGGCAGTGAAGGTGGGCACCCCCAGGCTGTCCTGCTTGAAGGCAGAGCCAAAGAACCCAACTGTGGCTCCCACTCTGCACGCACTGGCCCAAACAGAACAGATTTGACACTCTGGGTGCCCTGTTTCCCAAACGATGCTGGGAACACATGTTGCAGGTAAAGACAAACCCGAGAGACATGCAGATCACTCTGACCATCTGGCCAGAGCGTGGGGCCCAGGAGAGCACAGGGATTGACGCTCTGCCCAAATGTGGTGGTAACCACGCTGCAGGGGTCCTGGCGTGCAGGATTGATCACATAGGCCCCATCTGTAGCAAATGTGACCAGTTTCTGCAGAGCGCTGCAACTTGATTATTAGCTTAATATTTGCAAGAGACACATGAGTCCACTTGCCTGGGGCTGACGTTGTGCTCCTTCAGGAACCCCTGGCTGTAGAGCACAGTGGAGATTGCAGAGCCATCTGCGGTGACCACCACACAGTCGCTGCAAATGGAGTTTAGATGGAGAATAAATAAAAGGACCATTTACATACCGAACAGGGGGCAGGTCCTGGTATGTGTTGCGGAGGACCCCATCGACCACCTCAGGGTCATCCAAGTCCAGGTCGAGCTTGTTGGAGATCCCATCTGCAAGATCGTCCATGTCGATGTCCTTGTCACTGTTTCAAATATTAGCAGTGTACAGAGGCATCAGACATAATGCTTACCTCTCCTCTGCTTCAGTGTCTGCCCATGAGCTATAACCAGAATATCAGGTTGTGCATGTCCATTTTAAATGGAACACTTACATGGGCTCACCCTCACTGCTGTCGCTGCTGTTACCCTTCTTGCCCTTGTTCTTGTCCCTAAGCAACCCATTGAGAAGGCCAAAACCACCATGCATTAAGAAATAGGGACATACACGGTGGAGCCACCCACAGAGCCAATGCAGCTGGTGAGGTCCTTCTCAAACAGCCGACGCTGGCGCCGCGCCCTACAAACTACTGTAAGAACTAGTACAGTACTTCTAAGTAGAGCTCAGTACTTGTCCTCGTCGTCGGTCTCCCGGGTAAAGAAGGACGACCCAGAGCTGGAACAGAAGTGAGCAGAGCGTACATGAACAGTGAGCAGAGGACACTTACTCCGGGGCCTTGGCAGCCTTGCCACCCTTGGAGGTGGACGCAGAGGCCGCCTTGGTGGAGGTCTTGCTGGGGGTGGACACGCGGCGTGGTGTAATGACCACTGATGCAAAGTTCCTCTTATGCCCTGGGGTGGTCTTGGGGGTCTTGGCCTTGTGGGCGACTGCAGCGGCCTTCTTCTCTGCAGCAGCAGCCTCAGCCTCCGCCACCTTCTCCGCCTTCTCTTCCTCCTCCAGCTTCTTGGCTGCAAGTGCCAGGAAGTACCTATACTCGGGTAAATATACAAAATAATATAATGATGATGGACAACACTCACGAGCGGCGGGGAAGGATCAACTGGGCCTTTTTGTCCCCTTCCCTGTAACGGAGCATAGGTTATCAGAAAGATATGTTACGGTAGATAACAAAGAGACTTACTCGGTCTTGACCTTTTTGGCCGGGGAGATGCTGCACGGGCAACAGAAGCGGTATAAGTAATTGAAGAGTAATAATAAGGAAATGGCATACTCCTCATCAGAGGTGGGCTCCGACTCAGGTCTGTGCGCACAGTTAATAGAGGTTCAAATGAGTTACTATATGGATACTCACTCCTTGGAGCGCTTGTGGGGGGTGGCCTTGCCCTTGCCCTTGACGGTCTTCCCCTTGGCGGATTTGCTGTACAAGCAAAGTGAGTAAGTGATCGGTACAAAATATATATAAAAATACATACACAGGGGTAGGGGTCTTGGGGGTGACCGGAGGGCTGGAGGCATCACTGCGCCTGCGCCTGGACAACAATAAGTGGAAGACCATTAGAAGAGAAAATAATGACATACACTATCTTGGGTGTAAGCTCCACGTCCAGACGGTAGGAGTTCTCATCCTCGCTGCAAGGTCTTAGTACAAAATAAGAGTGGAAGAGCAATAAGTAAACATACCTGGGGATGACAACGGACTCCTTGTCACTAAGAGAGGGACATAATTAGTAGAGCAAGAGATAGGATATGCAGATAATGTATGAGACTTCCTCGGGGGTGACCTCCTTTTTGGTCTTTCCTTTGACCGCTGGACCGGCATCGATGTCGCTGACACTGACATCCTCGGACTCACTGTCCGGGACCACCACCTCCTTGCGGGTGCCTCGGGCACTGGTGGCGGCAGCCCTGCCACGGCCGCTGCAAAGAGTGAGAACCAGCTGGGAAAGAGTAAATGGAGAGGACTCACCGACCACCGCGTGCACCACCGCGACCACGACGTGGGGCAGCAGACGGCTTGGCCTCTTCAGCAGCCTCCTTTTCCTGAACGGCCTTGGGACTGGCATGTACGTCAGCCAGAGCATGGTACAAAGAAATAGCAAAGAAACTCACGGACGACCACCAGTGCTGGCAGCGGCATAGCGGCGGGTGGAGCGGGAAGACATGGCAGCAAAGTGGATGGGATGTGGGGAGAGAAGAGACGGGTTTGGGGTTGAGTGCAGTTATGCAATGAGAAGGCTGGAAACAGTGAGGACTCGGAGGGGAGGACTCTGGGGGATGTGTTCCTTGGATCAGGCTTTTATAATATTCTGGAGGGGGGAGCCAAAGCAGGCACGCACAGTTGACTTTTCGTTCTTCCCTTGCTTTGATGGAGAGAGCAATGGAGCAACGGAGTCATCATTTGAAATTTCAAATTGCCAAGCGTGCAACGGCCCAGTCCACCAACTGACATTTGTTGTTATCCCTCATCCTAGAACATACTGCAAGATAGTCATTTCTGTCCCTGCTCTGCAGTGCAGAAAGCAGAACAAAACGAGTACACACCTATGTGCACATCATGCAAGGATGGATTTTGCAGGGAGAAAGTGCAGTGCGTGGGTCGGACATGTGAACATGGGTTCTCAGAGTCCAATTTGCAAATACTGCAGTGATGCTCCATCAAATGAGAAAGCCGGCTCCAGAACACCTTGTGGATTCCCGCTTGGTCTATGTATGCATCTGGAGCGCAGTCTCCGTTGCAACGGACAGCTGTATTGCAAATTCCACTAAAATAGCACACGGCCATCGCACTTGGCATGTGCAGTCAGCCAAAGTTCTCAGAGACATTGCACGGCCTCTCGCACCTTCATTCTGCCCCACCATGTCTGTGCTCACCCATCTGTATGCCAACACCCCCAAGTACCGTCAGTGAACCTTGGGTGGTCCCCATTCAAAATGCTCATTTATTATTTGTAGAGGCAATGCTTCAGGACTGGATGGACCAGTGCACGGAGTCTGAGCCCCCGTTTGACCAGCTGCGAAGCTTTATTGATGTAAGTAATCTGTTCTATCCTCTCTTCCATATACTAACATCTAAACAGCCGGTGCGGATGGTAGACCACACGGAGATAGCGGAGCAGCAGGCGGGGCGCACACTGGTGCTTATTCACCACCGTGCAGATGCAGCCACCCCCCCAGAGGAGTTGGTACTCCGAGTTCAGGGATTTCTGGTGGACACCAGCCTACCGCCTTTGCGGCGTGATCAGTGCGTGCTGTGGCTTATTAACTGCAGCGCATGTTGTAAGCGTTCATCGGTTATACCAGAATCCCTGCAAACACCCACCGCATCATTGACCTCAAGCAAAGTGTCACCATCACCGGCCTTGGGGTTGAGCCCTTTGATGATGCGGGAGCAGCGGTTCTGGCGGTATATAATCAGTTCTCCGCCCACCTGAAGGGACATCACCTCCGCACCTGGCAGCCTGAGCGTGCAAATGCTCATCTCTCCCTCACCTTTGGGAACCGCTACCTCACTCCGGTGAAGTTCGCCGACGGTGAGCCACATGGGGACTTGTCCGAGGTCGTTGACCCCTTCAATGTTCTCCGCCCACACCTGAGCAGCCAGGTCCATCTGCAGGAGAATGTAGTGGAGTATTGGGAGTGTCAGGCCCAGTTGACCAGGCCTAGGTAAGCGCTTACCTTGCCCCGACCTCAGTACATGCTCACAAAGGAGCAGCTTCAAGCGCATCAAGCCTGACACGATCATGCCAGGGACCATGGTAGAACTCCAGGTGGCGTTCACTGTGGCAAAGCTGGGTCGGCATGACTACATCTTTCTTCCCAAGCTGCATGCCATCTGCATCCTGAGCCGTGTCGTCCACACCGTATGTGACGTTTCCCTTGTGCACAGTGATGGTTCTGACATTCGGTCAGGATTACAATATGTCGGTCATCAAGATCCTGAGCACTCGGAACATCTCACCTCTGAAGAAGATGAAGCGCAAGGTCGGGTACGATAATGACGACAAGGAAAATGTTAATGGAGTAGAGGCACCTCAGAGACAGCTCAAGCGTCTGACGCTGGCAGACGACCGGATGGAGGTGTCCAAGGCCTAGACAAGCCTTTTGTATTGTACCCTACATAATGTATAATGTATGAGACTGAGCGCAACACAACAGAAGTGCTACGATTCAACACAGCGCTGGTATTTACACAGGGAATGCTCAAACATAATGGGGTCAAAGGTCATGGTAGAGCGCTCTGCCTCGGTGAAGCTGCTGTATACCTTGTTGTAAAGGGAGGTGAACACAAAGATCACCGACTCCTTGTCGCTTGACCTGTCCAAGAGACGGAAAAAGCGCAGACACGCACTAGCACCCCTGTCCAGCAAATAGACCATCTCCCCCATCTCCTCTGCAGAGGGCATGGCGACCTTCCCAGCGTAGACCAAGTCGGCAGCGATCAGCATGCCTGTGAGAGGACCGAGCTGGGGCAGAATCTTGCGGCCCCGCTGCACACGCTGCGTAAACCGGTACGCCTCAATATAAGGCATGCACCATCCAGGCTCCTTGGACTTGAACACCTCCAGCCAAGCAGGTTCCCCCTCAAAGTACGCCTCAGCATTCTCTGTAGACCGGGTTGTCGCCTGACCGTAGGCACGTGCATTGCAGAAGTAGCGGTCCTTGTCTTGGTTGAACGCAGCGATCTGAGGGTCGGCACAGATGCGCTTGTACGTCTCCTGCCAGTGGTTGTAGTTGTGGAAGAAGAGCGAGTTGGGGTGCTCGGAGGAGAAGCGGGTGCGGTAGAAGATGCCACGTAGAAGCCAAAGACTGGCGATGGCACCTGGCTCATTGACCCTAGTTGGATGCAGCATACCCTTGTTGCTGAAGGCATTCTGGACCTCTGGAGCGTGCTGGCGGAATGGGAGAAGGAAGTCGGGGTTGCCCCTAACCTTGTGTTGCAGAGGGGACAGCTGAGCGGGTAGAGGGGGTGTAAGCAAAGGAAGGAGCTCTTGCAAGTAGCCAGTGAGCTTGTCAGCAGCTGCCTGCAGGGCCTCCATAAAGTGGTCCGATCCTCTGACATGGGCAGGCAGAACTGGACAACGATCTCAGTAAGAGCTCAGCAATGCACGATATGAAGACGCACTATGACCACCACCCTCAAGCTGTCTCCACTGGGTCCTAAACACCTCCAGCCGCTCTGAGATATTCTTCATGACCGCCGACTCTGGGGACTCAGGTGTTGCAAGCGGCTGGGTTGAGAGGTACTTGCTGAAGTCGTCGAGTGAGTTAAGCCCTAATCGCGAGCCACGTACAGCACTTGCAGGGAGAAGAGAACCCCGCACACGACAGAACACGTCATGCATGCCAGGCAGCAGGAGCACATCTGGGTTGTGGAAATGCTGCAGAAGTGTCCGAATAAACCCTGCCTGCAGCTGACCCTGGCCAGAGGGGAACTTGAGCCACAGAAGAAGCGCCTCCCTAGTGAACTTGACCAGCAGATCATGCATCGAGGAGCCGTTCCGCTGCAGGGGCAGGTGATTGTTGTACTTGATGGTGTACTCTTTGTTCTCTTGCAGTACAAGATACTTGCTCGACTGCAAGGGCTGCCTTCTCTCTTGAGGAAGAAGAAGCTGGGCCTGAACATCTTTGAGAAGGCTCTTCAGCCATGCCGTCTGCTCCTTGGCCTTCTCTACCATGCACGGTAAGCACACGTTCACCATTGCACAAGAGCAAGTAGAAATACACACCAGGATACTGGAGAAGCCAGTACAACATGGAGGGGATGTCAACGTCCAGCCACGTCCAGGCTGCAGTGATGGCCAGCATGTGTTCGCTCTTAAGCATGGCGATCTGGACCTCATGGAATGTAAAGCGTTCACGCTGATAGTTGACCGCCGTCCAGAGAGTGGCAAGGTGGGGGCCATAGTCGGCACTGAACTGGGCTGGCTTGCCAGAGTGATGGAGCACTTGGTACATGGTGCGACTTGCAGACATGCTGGTGCTTATAAATGTCGGTCGCTCCTTCTCTAGCCTGACAATGGAGCGGTTGATGGTGGCACGGAACCTCTCCAGTGCAAAGATGCTGAGCTTCTTTATGAAAATTGCATATGCTGCCCGACACAACAATGAGCAGAGCACAGGGTGCAGCAACTAATGACTTACGTTGGGTGGAATCTACCTCAGTTGCAGCCAGAGACATGGCCTGGAGACCTTGGTAGGGTGGGTCGGTTTCTATCCACAGCATAAGTGACGTGGCAGACCAACATGTGCACTCCCTACCTTCTTGCCCATCTGAGTTATTGGAGCCATCGATGTCCATGTCCTCTTCACCGTCTAGATCTTGCAGTGAGCAAGATGTATGCAGAGATGCACATGAGATACTCACCCTCCTCACAGGTGCTTCTGGCATCCAGGGGAGCAAGGAGCTTGGTGAGTCTGCGAGATGAAAGCAGGGTGGGGCCCTTGGTCTTCTTAAGCTGGAGGTGTGGTCTTGACGTGGTGGTGGGATAGAAGTCGGGATCCCTGTCCCTATCCCTGTCGTTCTCTGACCCATCTGTATCCAACTCGTTGTCTGCAACACTCCCACCCCCATCACCCCCTCCACCATGGAGAGCAGCCACTGTGACGTGCATCAGCAGAGAACAGGACGTGGATGTGAGCAGACAAGAACCCACAGTGACGACGATTGTTAATGTATTCCCTCAGAGGCTGTTCAGGGGATGAGCCAGGGTTCTGGGCTCTAGCACGCTTTGAATGGCGGTGGGGAGTGGTGGGAGGGGGTAGTGCAGGGGGCCCATGCAACAACTTGGTGGAAGAGGGCCATGTCTGGCAGGTACGATTGATGATGAAGTGGGATGATTACATTTGACTTCATGCCCACTGATACTATACACATAGCAGTCTGGGACACTACTTCAAATGTAGTTTGATTGTGCTAATGGTTGAACTTGCACTAGCAATTGCATTTTTTCACTTTGGCAAATTTGTGTCATGTCTGATGACCATGACCGTTCAATGGAGCTCAGGATTATGAATCTAAGGGAATATTATACCCCCTCAGATCATGCCAGTCAGTCCCTATTTGGCACATTTACTGGATTATATCTCTCAGATCTGAGCCAATGTAGGACATGTCATGCATCCCCACAAAGCCCTCATATGCCTCTATTAAATGGTGCTGCTTATATATCTTTGCCTGTACTTTTGAGTGTGGAATTGTCAGCATTCATCCAAAGGGGACCAGTATTTGGCACTTTACTACCTCTGATATGTCATCAATTCCCACGCTCTTTGTTGCATTTTGTTTGTATCATAAATGCGCACAAATTGCGATTGGTTTGAAGCCATTTGGTGAAAAACTGAGTGAGCAGTGAGCTGAATGAGGTGTGTCACCAGATTACTTTATCAGTATTCATCCAAAGGGGACCGGTATTTCGCATTTTACGACCTCTTAAACCTCATAAATTCCCACACACTTTGTTGCACTTTGTTTGCATTCAAAATGCGCACAAATTGCGATTCATTTGAAGCCATTTGGTCAAGAACTGAGTGAGCAGTGTGCCAGACAGGATGTGCCAGCAGAGCACTGCTGAGCCAGCCAGCTGCCATTTCCGGAGGGGACAGATAAGCAAAAAAGCGCCCAGATGGCCGGGAATGATCTTATCAGAGGGAGGAGACATGATATGGGGAGATAAGGGGCAAGGAAACCAAGGGCTTGATGGAGCAGTGGTAAATGTGGGCAGCCGGATTGCTTGAATCCCAGAGGCCCCGGGTTCAATCCCTGGGATGGGCAGTTTAAAGGGGAGTCATGTAATGGTAAAAAAAGCGCTGGCTGGCACGATAGCTCGGGTAAGTGAATCGTGCCAGCCAGCGCTTATTTTACCCCTTAGGGCGCTTATTTTGCACTTTGGGGTGCACTGTTATTGAATTATCTCTGTCGGTTTTTATGCAAAGTGGGTCATGTAATATACCGTTTGAAAGCTCCCTCTCTCCTCTATCCGCTGGTGTTATTGCCATGGCAATGCGATCATTTATGAAGCATCTATTTGCGTATTTCTCTCCCATAGACCAGTGTTTCGCGCTTTGCTACCCTTTAATCTCGTCCAAATTCCGCGCGTGTGGGTGCGTTTTGTTTGTATTCACAACGCGCACAGATCGCGATTCGTTTGATACGATTCGGTGAAGAACTGGGTGCGCAGTGAGCAGAACACTGCTGAGGCAGCCACTTCAACGCTCTTACTAGATTATCTCTCTCGCTATTTCACCAATGTGGTTCATGCAATATACCGTTTGAAAGCTATGATTTATGTCTATCCATCGGTCCAGCTTCCATGTCTTTACCTCCAATATTGAATGAGCTACACATGCAACAATACTATTATATCTGAGCTTTGTGATATAATCAGTATTACCGTTCACATAAGCTCTGTTAGTAATTCCGCGACAGTATAGATGGATTCAGCTTCAGAATACCTTTCTAACGAGATATTAAACTCACCATTTGGATAGAAACTGCCCAAGTTATGAGGGAGAGAAGTTTCAGCTATGGCAAAGTAATAGTCAGTAAATCCGGATTCTTGCCCTTGTTTGCTTACTAATGTATTGATATTAACACTCCATTAGATGCATATTCTTAATACTGTTACTCATAAAATTTTTCATCCTAGTTGGCCCACTAACAAACTCATGAACCCAGAATTACTGAAGTTTAGACCCCAGTACAGCCTTGAAATCATGTGATCCTAAGCCAGGCATGTGCAGCGCTTCAGAGGGTCAAATAAGCGCCCATGATGCGCTATCATAAGTGATAAGTAGTGGTAAGCCAAGGGTAAGTAATGGTTGAAGGGCTAACCCTAAAATTTGTAGTGGAAACTGCCCCTAACCCCAGGCTGGGTGTTGGTGGGTAAGAAAGGTTGTATATGGCGCTTATTTTGGGACTTACCTAGATAAGCTGGGTTTGAATATATTTTTCTCACGGGCTCAATTGGCGTAACGCGAGCTGGCGCAGAGGTCGTCCCATAAGAAACGATTTCTTCGTTCCTCATCAATCGTAAAGGGGTGGGGTTGTTGAAGGTGATGGAGCGGATTGTCTGCACCCGTCCGATGTTGTTGACGTTTACCAGGTCTAGAGCATACAGTGAGCCACAGGTGAGCACAACAGAGGGGGAATGCACGTACCGCTGTTGGCCCTGCCACGCTTCTTGCTCTTCTTTCCTGCATTGACAGGGGCAGGGTGGGCCCGAGACTTGCCTAGACCACTGGATTAGCAGACGTCTCACACATGCAGATGTAGGGCTCACCCTTTTGCATGATGACAGCAAGACCATTTTCATTGACGTCCAGGGGCTGGTCGGAGAAAACGTTGTACTTTGCCCAAAGCCCAGAGTCGCTGGACTCTGGAAAGAAGGGCAGCTTGCGTCTGTAGGCATCATTCCACAGCCTGACCACATCCTGACGTGTGCACCCAAACACCTCTGAGCACACAGCAGACCGAGGAGCAAGGTCCCATGGCTTGAGCTGCAGCCGCTTGGGTGGTCCAGGGGATGAAAGGGCAGCGACAGCAGCAGGGTCGACGTAGCTGATGGACTGCAGAAACTGTGTGGTGTCGATGGAGACCTGGAAGTCGCTGCAGACCTCACCCATCACCTTGTGGGCGAGCTGGGCTAGTGCACGTCCCAGATAGTTCATAAGAGCATCAGCAGACGTGAGCACATGGCCATCAGCAGCAATAGAGGTGGGAGTGACATCAGCCCTAACATTGTCGTATCTACAACAGCATATTAGAGGAAGACGGCAAGACATGAATGAGGAAGACGCACTGAGGATCAATGGCCTCTCGAGGAAGCTCAATGGTGACGTTGTTCCCAACATTGGCCAGCGTGTACTTGGAGGCGGCGTCAAACGCTGAGCTGCTGGGGTAGGAGATGATGACCACACGGTATGAGCGGGGATCAGGCATGCAGCCTGGCTGGGCATGGGGAGGAAATCCACCATGGAAATGTCGCCCAGAGAAGCAGCAGGACACAAAGCCCTCAAGTACAATATACAGCCCAAGCGTGAGCAGCACAAAGATGCCTGGGCGCTCATTGCCACGTAGATCGCTGCATGAGACCAGGTTGGAGAAGGCAGGGAGCGCATCGCCATTGTCGGTGTGCTTGCCCCCAAAGTGCCCCAAGTCCTCAACAAATTTGCTCTCTGTACACCTCTGTAAGCACAATATAAAGAGACATGATGTGACGTGGACGCACTGGCAGTGGCAGCATCGGGGCCTTGGGCAGGAGTGAGGTTGAGCTGCATGGTGGAGAAGTAGTAGTTGTCGCTGTTGCCTATGCGGGGAAAGTTGAGGGCCTCTGCACGCTGTCGGAGAAGCATGGCCTCGGCTGGGGCACTAAAGGTCATGGCATGAACACCGATGCGTGCAGTGACCTGATAAGACAGTGAGCACCCTGGGCAACATGAAAATACAGAGACGCACATCAATGAGACGTTTGCGTAACAGATGGTGGGGCGTAAGGATTCCACCATTGGTCTTGACGCCCCGAGTAGGCGATGTGAGCGTCTTGGGCACCTGGTGGGAGAAGGCTGCTGTGTAGCAGCGAGATGCATTCTGGACACAGCAGGCAAGGGGGTCGCGCTCCCATGCCACCCCACCAGACCAGATGCCATCTTGGAAAACTGCCTTGCTGGGGGTGCGCAGCTCATTGGGCCCCAGGATGTTGTCATGCACAGCCCAAAGGTCTGCCATGTCTTTCTTATCAAAGCACTCCCTGCACATGCCATGAGCAACAGCCAGAACACAGGCAGGAGACGTACACTGGGGTGATCCACGACAGAAGCTCATCTGTCTCCTCCCTGTTGCCCTTCCTAAGGTCCCGCCCAATAACACAGTCCCCTGGCCCATAGCGAGCAAAGCCTGCAGAGATGTCAGCTAGGCACTGTGACATGGGTAAGAGGCACTGACCCGACTGCGCTATACCCTCCTCTGTGCCATTGGGGATCTTTGCATCCTTGAGAAATTCATGGAACTTGGTGAGGTGCTGGGGATCGGTGTTCATGATGGTGAAGTAGATCTTGCCCTGGTATGGCCCATAGTTGGGAGCCTTGATGTGTCTGTTGAGAGTGAAGAGGGTGGGGAACATGGGGTTCCGCCCTGGGAGGTAGACGGGGCTCACTGAGATGACAGTTAGCGTCTGCGACAAGGGACAATGAACAGCAATGAACATAGCTCTTACATTTAGGAGGTGGGCGTGCACTGGGGGCAGCACCTGACGTCGATGATGAGGGAGAAGCCTGTGGGGCAGAGGTGGAGGACATCTGCATGAACGGTGAGCGAGACGTCTAAGCACTTGGATGGAGCACCTACGGCTTGATAGTTGATGCTTCAATATATGGGCCTTCAAGAGAACAACGTCAGCAAAAGGAAGGGGAAGGGAAGGAAGAAAAGGGAGATAAAGAGAGGATGGATGAAAAAAAAGAGACGTAGCACTGCCAGGAGGAGCCCACATGTAGGGCCCATGCGTCTACCTTGTGTCTCCTATGCGCCACCAAAACCAAACAAAAAGCAAATAAAATGGCACGAAACGCTAGTTCATCGTATCGTGCCATTTTATTGACATTTGTTTGCTGGGAGTGGCACACAGGGGCCCCAGAGGGACACAGGGGGATGAGGAGACGGGAGCCACCAGAATAGACGCCCAGCTGCCCTGCTACCAGCTTGCTGAGCCACCGAGTCACTGAATCACCGAGTCGCCAAGTTGCTGAGTCTCCTGCAGGACCGTGGTGTAAGCACTGTAATTGTCAAGGCATTAGAATGCTCTGTAATGTAGTCCAAGTCCACCAATCCCCCACCACCGACCGTCTGCCCACCCCTCCATTAAACTGTTCCACCCCCTCTACCACTACCAGCAACTGTACAGTAATCAAAAGAGTGAAAATGGCCCTACTGGGCTCTAAAGGAAAGCATTAGGGTATTAGTGTATATGTACCTGGCTCTAAGCCCTGTCTCTAAGACGAGTCTCTAAAATGAGTCTCTAAAATGAGTCTCTAGGATGCCATGGGCGCTGCTGCATCCCCACGCAGGCTGTCTAGGGTGGAGAAGAGGGAGACGCGCTCCATAACCCGCAACTTAAGTCTGCTGCAGTAGTTCTGATACCCCTTGGGGTCCTGGCTACAAAAGTCTCCCAGTGTTCTAAACCCAGTCTCTACCCACCGCATCAGCCCCCCAGCACAGTACTGGGTCATCGACATCCGACACTCGCCTGGCCTGATGGATGTGTTGGCGTGGCGGACGATGGATGAGGGGATGAGGATGGACGACCCAGGCGGGAAACGGATGACCAGCTTGAAGTCAAACAGGACAAAGTGTCCACCATGGTCGGGGTCAAAGCTGCCCAGCGCTGCTATGTGGCACCAGTTGCAGGCGTCATTCATGCAATCGACGTGTTCAATGCAGACCGCACCAGGCCCAAAGTTGAATGTCGTTGCAGGGAACATGCTGTTCGTGAAATTGAACTGCAGTGTGGGGTGTTTGTTGCAGAGTTTCTTGAGTGACGCACATGTGGACCGATGGACCTTAGGTGCATAGAGCGAGTATGCAGCTGGGGGTACGATTAGCACCGGCATGTCGACGCATACAGCAGCGGGAGTGACGTACTGCAGCCGAAGCCAGCGATGCGCTTGATGGCTTGGTTCTGGCACAGCTCGTCCAGCGCTGCCGCGTTCGATGGCGTGTTGCGGAAGTTCCCTGGCGTCTGGGTCAACCTCGCAACAGCATGACCCGACGCCCACACAGATGACATACCTTCTGTCCACCGCCGTATGAGAACCCTGTTGCCAGCGCCGGGAAGAACCCCCGCCGGTGGTTGAGGTGCTGTTCCTGGAACGTGCACTTCTTCGCTGTCGCCTCCATCGCCCGGTTCGCCTCCTTCACCACCTCATCCCACGACGTGTCCTCCGGTCGCCCTGCTAGAACGGCCACGACGCGTTCCTGTGCGTCCGCAAGAATGTATGGCGTTCTGGGGCTGGTTAGAACGCGGAATACATCCCGGCAGACGCGTCGAACACACATGCCGTCCCATTCGAACACCTCGAACCCGTCCGCCTTCAGATCCTCCAGCGTCCACTCCCTCTCCTTGTCCACCGACTGGCGCTTCCCGACAAACGCGCTGTCGTGCGTATCCGGGAATCGGATGATAGGTGTGTGTATGGGACTAAACTACTTCTCTCTTCTGGAAGAGCAATGCTGTCTCCTAGTAGGGTATGTGTATGTGTGAGGGGATAGGAAAGAGTGATTCCCTTGATAGTGCCGTAAAGCGTATGGGGTTTCCTTCTTTTCCAATAGAGGCTTTACCGAGTTCGTGACTGAGCCGGACTGGCTGATTATCCTTCAGAGTGACCTTTGGGTAGAATTATATGGGAATAGATGAGTATAGGGATGCAGGGGTATCTGTCGGGGTTCGGAAATTCGTGGCAGAGGTTCGGTCTCTGCAATCACTGAGGTGCTCTCTGTGCTATGTCCTTCGTGCGGACGTCGTGTCTTCAGTATTCTGGTCGAGGTTCAGAGCGGTTTCTGAACGTGTCTTCTGTGCTGTGTGCTGTTCTGTGTTCTCGTGTCTTCTGTCTTCGTATCAGCAGTTGTCGAAAACTCCCAGGTGGAGCCCAACTGATCTGATTATACTGGTGCTACGTGAGCTAGTAGTTGTCGCAAAGTCCCAGATGGACTCCAACTATTCTAGCTGATATACTGATGCAGAGGCTCTGATATTCGAGGATAGTCTGAGCAATATGAAGCTATACAGAATCAAAGCACTTCCGGATTGAAGTAACTCTGAAACTGGGGCTTCAAAGTGGTACAAAGTATGGGGTGATTAAAATGAGGATTTTTCCGTGATTTTCTTGGAGGGGTGGTCTCTCCCTTTGGCCCTGGCTCAGGGGGTTTATATACCCTGGCCAAAAGGCGTGGGAACCTCCTATGTACATGACTAAGCAACCATAAATAGTACAAAATTCCCATTCCAGAATATTCCAACTGTGCAAAGCTATGCTCGGCTTATAAATCCTTCTCATGAACACTGCTATTTCTCATGAATGCTGTGAATTGCTGTGCCTTCTGCTGTGCTTGATTATAAAGCTCCTGCTTGGCATGGATGGTCTCGTCACTGCATTAGTAAGAGACTGCTGTGGAATGCTGTGTGGGCACTGCCATGGCCATGGCTATGTCGAGGCTGTGAGGAGGCTGTATCAAGGCTGTACGTGCTTGACAACTGGGCACTGTATGGCTGTGTATGGCTGTGTGCGGCTGTCCTCTGGTCTTGTTCTGGCAGTAAATGAGTCACCTGTGAAGCCTGGAGAGTTCCAGAATATTCTGAGCAATTCTGGGGTGGTGATGATGGCATATTGTCTGTGGTACTTGGAAGTGCTGACACCGATCCTGGGTGATTTGGAACACACGTGATGATTTGGTAATGATGTTCCCAGGGTGTGCAGGCCTGCTGATAGATGCTCTATGCCATGGTGACCATTTGATACTGCTGTATCCATGTGCCAATCCAGATTGGTGCGTGACAGTGCCCTTCGCGATGGGCAGCGTGTGAAGCCGGAGGGGCACGCTGAGGACCTTGGCGTTGTCGATGTGCTTCATCGCGGTAAGGGGGGGGCCACGGGAGAGGACGTCGGGCTGCTTGCCGGCGCATTGCTTTTTGCGACGCGATCGTCTATTGCGCTTGGTATGGTTGGCGGCATCAGCGCCCGGCGAACGGCCTCGCTTCCGTGGGCGTGTGGCAGCGGAACCGGCGCCCGTGTGAACACCAGGAGCGATGGGCGTCTGGGCGAGGTCAACGGCCATGACAGGTGTGGGATCCACCAACAATGGCGGAAGCGAAAACTCCGGGAGCGCTGCATCCTGCGTCATAGACCCTGCGAGGGCGTCCGACAGCGGTGACGTAGCCGGCGGGAGCTCGGGGGATGGTGTTAGGGGCGGCAGTGGCGACAACGGGGGCGACGGGGACGACGAGGATACTGGCTCGACCGGGGTGATATCCCAGTGGTCGGCGCCGTCAACGTCCAGGGGCGCACGTTCCACGAGCTGGGCGGCATCGAAGTTCTTGCTGAGATTGTACGGTGAGAAAATGCGGCCGGTCTGTGTCTGTTCAGAGACATAGGGTCAGCCAGTGGCAGTGAGTGTCTGATGTAAGTGTTGGCGTACAAGACGTGAGATCATGGGGACGACCGCGAAGGAGGTAGAGAGGGAGGATGGATCTGCGTGTGGAAGGGGTCAGCGCCAGAGACGTGGTGGAAGAATCCATCGCACATCCCACAGCGTCCCCCAATGCCGGCGTGTGTGCGGCTCACTGCGTCGCCTCGATCCGCAGACCAGGGTGTAGGCCCATCGGGGAGGGAGCAGCCGGCCTGCACTCACGGAGCACTGGCGGGCGATGTGGGTTCCTGCGACGGCCTATACGGCGTGGTCGGTCGATACAGCGATAGCTCGGCGGGGCATCCGGCAGCCCATACGCTGTATCACACTGTCCACGCCAAGGTTAAGAATGACTTGCCTGATGTATGACCCGACGTCTACGCCCGTACCCGTAAGCCCTCCTGTCCACAGAGGTGTATGCTATGGCGATGCAACGAGGCGACCGGCTGCCTAATGTCAAAACATGACAGTGTCAGTCCCGTTCGCTGCGAGAGGAGAGCTAGAATAGGACGAACAAAACCGTCCAACGAGGGCCCAATACGTAGCGGACACGAACGACGTGCTGGTCTAGCGACCTGGACGATTGAACAGAGGCGGTGGATCCGCTGGCGAGCAATGTGTTGCGTCGTTACGTGGCCTGTTCACGGGCAAGCCGGCAGTTGGCAGGGTCCGGGTGAACGTGGATGGGCGAACGAGCATGTGCGGCCGGACGAGCGTGTGCGGCCGGACGAGCGTGTGGGGGTGAACGAGCGTGAGGGGCAAGGAACGAGTGGCCGAGCGATGGGGTGTCCGTACGATGGGGTGTCCGAGCGATGGGGTGTCCGAGCGGCGGGGACCGTACTTCTGCGGGAGGCAACAAGGAGCTCGCAAAGCGTTGCCCAAATGTGCCTGTTCGCGTGCTGTAAGTTAGTACCTGGGGTAGCGCGGGAGAGAGAGCGGGTGGGGGAGGTGGAGATGGCGGCAGGCGGCAGGCAGTGGGTGGTGGGCGGTGGGCGGTGGGCGGCAGGCGGTAGGCGGTAGGCAGTGCGCGACGGACGGAGAAAGCCGACGAAGTCCAGCCACCGCTGGACTTCAGCCAAATTCAATCTCAGATAGAAGCTGCACTGCCACGCTTCAAAGGTTAATCTGTGAGAATAGATGGGGACGTGGGAAACTCCCACGGGATTAGGCGCTCGTTGTCCACAATTTCGTTTCGCTCACCAACACTTGGCTCCAGCCTACTCCCACCCACCAAGATCCCCTCCCAACACCCTCCTCCACTCTCCTCCTTGTCTCTAACAGCACTTTTTCAGTACTAACATACAGAACCAGCGGGGGTGCTCATTGGGCGCCGCTTTGCGAGCCCCTTGTCGCCTTCCGCAGAAGCACGACCACCCGCCCTCACGTCCCCGCGCCCTCGCACCCGCCCGTCCTTGCACCCACTCGTCCTCGCGCCCGCCCGCCCTCGTACCTGCCCGCTTGCCCTCGTACCCGCCCGCTCGCCCTCGCACCCGCTCGCCGTCGCTGTCCCGCCCGCCCGCCCGCCTTTGCACCCACCCGTCCTCGCACCCACTCGTCCTCGCACCCGCCCGCCCTCGCACCCGCCCGTTCGTGCCCTCGCGCCCTTGCCCTCGCCCTTGCCCCCGTCCGCTCTCGCTCTCGCACCGGTCCGCTTGCCATTGCGCCCACCTGCACGCTCGTTACTCCCCGCTTGCTTCATCTCCTATATACGGGGGCGCTTCGTTCCACATTACATTCGCTACGGTGTACGACGACTCGATCCACGCCCAAGCAATTTCACCATGCGACTTTTGAAAAATAAGGTACGTCGACATTCACATGGCTCTGAGCACTACGCCGATGCAAGCGACATACGGTGCCTTTCTCCATCGCTTCTCCATACCAGACTGATCTCTCGGTCATAGACCAGCAAGTTCGTGTTCAACCTCCCGCATGACACGATGGCGATTGGAAACCGCGAGCTCTACGTGTATGGGAACATGCACGATATGTACAAAACGTCCGTGCTGTGCGTCAAGGGACGTTACTTCTCGTCAAAGGTGAACACCACCACGCAGAACGAGCATAACAAAATCGTCGGTGTCCCCGTCGGGAATGGCTTCACCAAGTTCAAAATGCGTGAGCGAGCTCCGATCCGCATCTAACACACCGGTCCTGGGAAATTCGGGAGACTCACGAGCAGTCACATACCGGCAGAGGTCGCAAGGTCGCAAACTTGGGCATGCTGTTCGACTTCACCAGCAACAACACGAACACAACCATGCAGAAAATCGGAGACACGGTCAAGAAATACTGAGCTCGTCTTTGCCGAGTTCTCGTTGTTCGGCGGCGATCATGATAGCTGACACGGACGATCCTGGTGGTAGACAATTCGTGGAGGTGATCAAGGACGAGCCCGACTTCTTCCTTCTCGTCGGGTGTGTTGCTGCCGATGTGTGATTAATGCGAACCGTCGGGGCTGGGAATCGGATCTCGATCTTGTCCATCTGTGACCCGCTAGGCACATGCCTATCGAGAAGGATAACTGTACGTGCAGGTTCTGCAGCAGACCCGACGTGTAGCGCTAACCCGAACATACTACAGGGCCCACTATCTTTGATGCGATCCGCAAGGTCCACCCGACGATGCCTATCCTGCTTGATTCTTGTTGGTACGTTGTGGCTTTCGTATGTCTGTTCAGGTAGGCGATTGGCACGTGCAAGACACACCCATATTCGTGACTGTTGTGAGTCGACTTGCATGTGCTTCGAGTCTCGCAACTGAATGTCGCGCAGTGCAGCTCGATGGCCGGCCAATTGCGCTCGACAGCGACCACTACATGGAGACAGTTGATCCGGGTATGCTTTCCCCTGGTTTATGCCGGTTTGAGTGAGTAACGGTCATGAGAGACACCCTTACGTTCAACTCACCTTGGCATTCAACGGATGTTCAGCTCGACCAACATCACCACCACTGCCAGCACAGGTCAAAGCAGAACATCACTTTCACCCGTCGATGTCTTGATCCCAACCGTGTCATCTACAAGGTACACCCATTCATCCGTTTCGGTGGAAGCAGCATCTTATCGTTGTCATAGTACGTAGCACCATACCCATCGCGGAAACTATTCCTTTGACACCCTGGGCGGCCGCTACATCACCGGCGCCCTTAACGAGTTTTCCACGTGACCTCTTCAGCACCGCTCTGCATGACCACACAATCTTGCAGTCGCCCTACTCGTCCAATGGCTCACAGTTGTCCTTCGCGGTGGACGTGATGCCGTACACGCTCCCGCTCAACAATCTGCGTGCGGGCGTGCTAAGCATCATGATCACCAACTCGAGCTCACAGCGCTTCGACGTCTACGCCGGCTCGTTCTCCAAGAACGACGAGCTCACCGTATCGTCGTTCACGGACGTGTTCCTCCACATCCCCAACGTGCCCATCGCCGTCGCGCGCCAGGTCCTCCCCATGTTCAACCACGCCGACATGAATGGGCGCCGCGCATGAGAAGCTCACGAGTGTAGACTGTACGTGCGCGGCGAGGTTGACGGACCGCCGTAGCAATAGCACTAAGCTGCGCGTGGCACAGAACGCGATGTTGTGATACGTCACTTACGATGCGCGCCCTCCGTGTGTCTTTTCCCTCCGATGACCATTTACCTTGGCTGTAAGACTGCCCTGGGGTTGGCGACGACACCCTGCACGTGTGTCTGGTGAGTCCACCTCCCTCGTTCCCTCTCTACGGTGCGCTTGTTTTTCTCATATCCTCTACCCTCTTCCTCAGCCGTTCTTCTCCATGCCCAACCCCATCGGGCTGAACCCGCCCACGGGCCTCGCAGACAATGGACCGATCGACCCCATGTCCATCAACTTCATCGAAAGACAGCTGCTGGAGATCCTTCATGGACTCTAGAGCGCAAAGACGTACGCTAAGTCCGGCGTGTCGTCGTACACGCCGGACGCGCTCGCGAACGCCGTCCTCAGGCTCTACGCGGAGAAGTTCTGGAACCGAGGACTCATCCTGCGGAGTCTGCTACTAGTTGCGAGTTGTCTCCGGTGTCGGGGTATCTCCATTGGTGTTGAAGGTTATACAAGCGTGTTGCCATGACTTAATGCACGCCTTGGGTCTTCAAATAGGATCACGTACATTATGTACCGGGTACTTACAGTTATCGATAAATTGAAAGTTATTTCGAGGTCTGTATGGCCACCCATATTGTTCGGCCAGGCTGTTCGATTCTACTAGGCGTGTACATTCAGAGTAACAAATGTTTTAAACTGGATTGGCATAAGTAAAAGCTGACTGAAGTTCACGACGGTACATGGGGTCCATGGTGACGACGGATTCGGGGCCCATGTTGATAAACCCGTCATTGTGATACACCGTGAGCTGTTTAATGAGAGCCTCAAGAAGTCTCTCATAATTGGCGCTCTAGACCAACACGTAGCTACGTCTTTAGTACAAGGAGGTAGTCGGGCCCGTTGATCTTAAGTCACCCTGCGGCTATATCAACAATATTCGAGAAACAAAGCGTCGAGATATAGACGGCTGAATACTCAACTACTACTACAGAAAAAACCCAACACGACGAAACGACGGAGAGGGACGATAGCTACAGGACTGAAAATACACTGGGCAGAGGGACTCAAATGGCCAGGCGACCGTGGCGATGTGCAATATATGCAAGGCAAATTGTACTAAATAATGGCGGGCAACACAGACGCAGAATGTACTACCGAAGTGTGGAGCCGGAGGAAACGCAGAGAGAAGGACAAAGATGAGGGCGGGGTAACGTAAACAAGTAAGGGTAGGCCCTGCGATATGCGCGCGCACGCGTCAAGACCACATAAGCGCAGCCATCGCTTTAGTAGTATTGTATTCTTAGCGTCGAGCTTGTACGCATTGGAACAGATCGTCGATGAAGTAAGTAAAGACTTCGAAGCGGCCCCGGGAACGGGCGTACTTACCCGAGCCGCAGATAGTTGATAACACGACGGGCATCCGGGCGTTATGCACCGACGGAAAGTAGGAGAAACACCGAAACAATAGGGATATTTCTGTCTAGGAGTAGACAAAAATCGTTGTATAAAGGGCGAAAAGGTATCAACGGACGAAAATTCGGCCGCAAGTTTACCTCTTGTATCGATTTTTAACTGGTTTCAAGTTCGTGGGCTGCCCGTCGTGTAAGGACGCCGTATCGCGGCTGCCGATATTGTCTACCAATAGTGAAGACAAACAAAGTTGTCGCCAATCAAATTGCTTGTGTAACGTCGAGCCTTTCCTCAGGCCTTACAATCATAGACCCTCAAGCCCCTACTGACACGTTGCTCGTATGAGCAGCGGGTGATACCTCTACCGACCCCGCACCTGCCACTTGCCGCCCTATCCCTGTGATGTGACCTGGAACCAATTCCGACAAGTGAAATTCGTACGTAGGGCCTACTTGAACACCGCCGCCTGAAGTTTCTTCGTAGCTGACGGGCATCACCTCTCGTTGCTGTATGAGCCTGCCGCTGGTGCGATCGCTTCGAATTTTGACATGAACGCCGAGCCAAAACCGAGCCATCGTCAGTCCAGCTGTTTGCGAGACACTGAACGTGGTGGGCGGTCCGTCTCGGACCATCTACAATCTAAGTCGGACGGCCTACTACGACTATCACAATTTTGATCTGGAGCAGGTCGGCCTTTTAACTTGCCACTGCCCTTCGTGAAGATATCCTGCGCACGACAAACACACATGTTAGTCATCTGTTTCTCTACCACTGCATGCGACCGGTTCGAACGGCCACACGGACGCACCATGATCATACACTTGTCGATCAGCCTGAGCACGGCACGACACTCCCAAAGTATGTACATCAAGACCAAGGATGACGAGTAGAGCACTCAGATCATGCCGATGACGCTTCATGCTGTCAGCCATCCGATACAGTAAACCATCTGCGCGAAGAATGGCGGGAGCGAAACGATGAGATGGAAAATCAATGTCTAGAGATACTCCTATGCGCTGTGTCAGCACATGCATCCGGAGAGGCGCGGGGAGTAGAGGAAAAGACGCACGAGGGGAGCGACAGATGAACATGCAGCGATAGAAAACGATGTATTCAATGCGACGGGACAGAGCTCGCGTTCCTCTTCATCCGCTGCCTCCACAGTGAATATCGATGCGACGAAATTGAGACTAACATCCAGAAATGCGCGCATTTTCTTGATCAGGTCTCCGTCATCGATGAATAGGGAAGAGTCCTTTCGAGGTTGATCAGGCCTGTCGCCTGGAAGTCAAAGTGGTGGAACCACGTACCTGGCCCCAGGTTACTCGTACACTCCACACATGCCGTTCCCTAGCATTGACGAAGGTAGGTTGGAGACAATGGTTCAAGAACGGGAGCGAGCGCAGGGGAATGAGCGTGAGGGGCAAGGAACGAGTGGCCGAGCGATGGGGTGTCCGTACGATGGGGTGTCCGAGCGATGGGGTGTCCGAGCGGCGGGGACCGTACTTCTGCGGGAGGCAACAAGGAGCTCGCAAAGCGTTGCCCAAATGTGCCTGTTCGCGTGCTGTAAGTTAGTACCTGGGGTAGCGCGGGAGAGAGAGCGGGTGGGGGAGGTGGAGATGGCGGCAGGCGGCAGGCAGTGGGTGGTGGGCGGTGGGCGGTGGGCGGCAGGCGGTAGGCGGTAGGCAGTGCGCGACGGACGGAGAAAGCCGACGAAGTCCAGCCACCGCTGGACTTCAGCCAAATTCAATCTCAGATAGAAGCTGCACTGCCACGCTTCAAAGGTTAATCTGTGAGAATAGATGGGGACGTGGGAAACTCCCACGGGATTAGGCACTCGTTGTCCACAATTTCGTTTCGCTCACCAACACTTGGCTCCAGCCTACTCCCACCCACCAAGATCCCCTCCCAACGCCCTCCTCCACTCTCCTCCTTGTCTCTAACGGCACTTTTTCAGTACTAACATACAGAACCAGCGGGGGTGCTCATTGGGCGCCGCTTTGCGAGCCCCTTGTCGCCTTCCGCAGAAGCACGACCACCCGCCCTCACGTCCCCGCGCCCTCGCACCCGCCCGTCCTTGCACCCACTCGTCCTCGCGCCCGCCCGCCCTCGTACCCGCCCGCTCGTCCTCGCGCCCGCCCGCCCTCGTACCCGCCCGCTCGCCCTCGCACCCGCTCACCGTCGCTGTCCCGCCCGCCCGCCCGCCTTTGCACCCACCCGTCCTCGCACCCACTCGTCCTCGCACCCGCCCGCCCTCGCACCGCCCGCTCTCGCACCCGCCCGCTCTCGCCCTTGCGCCCTCGCCCTCGCACCCACTCGCCCTCGCTCTCGCACCCACTCGCCTTTGCCCTCATCCTCGCATCTGCCCGCCCTCGCCTGCATCCTCGTAACGCGCTCTCCAAGGACTACGTCGCAGAAATCACTCATCTCCACCCAGACCTCCGCGCGGTTCGCGAGGAGAGCGGGATCATTCATTTGAAGGAAACTTGGGCGAAGATGTCCACTGAGCAGGAGCTATGGGAGAGGGGACGCCTTGAGGCACTGAAGCAGGCCGAGATTCTTGAGAACCAGATGGAGGCTGTCCGCGAGGACTGTGAGGATGCGATGGAGTTACTCGCCCGTACAGACGAAGAGCCCCGTCAAGCGAAGGTCCAGCTTGAAGGTACCACGGCCGAGCTCGGGAGTACGAAGCGCTAGTTAGTCACTGTGGAAGGAGCCCTTGAAGAAGAAGCCATCGTCCGGCAAGCTCACCAGAAAACTGAGCAGGGTTTGCACGGTGTAGTTCAGGAGTGGAAGCACATCGCGAAAGAGTACAAAGGCGACGTGAACAGCCTCTTAGGCAAACTCGGTAAGTCTGGACCCTACATCACCATCCGCCTTGAGCTGACGTTAAACTATAGAACGAAAGAACTATGCCTTCGGGTCAACGTGAAAGCAGTTACCGCACACAGCAAGGCGCTCCCCTCTGAGACGCAGGCTATGTCCGCCAAGGTTGACGGCTTCATGAAGCTCGCAATGCAACATTTGAATAGGGTCAAGGTCGAGACTGAATAATTCCAGACCAAGGAGCTCGAGGCGCTCTCCGCGGTCTCAAACCGTCTCAAGGTGCAGCTTGAGAAGGTGCAGGAGGCGCTCCAGCTCATCCATGCTAAAGAAGATGTCACAAAGGAGACTATCGACACGATCCGCAACACTATCAGCGACTCGCAGGACAGTATGAAGACCGGCTTTACAGCGTATGCAGAAGAGCTCCATCAGCATTGCGAGTCCGTCTGCCAGGAAGCCGAAGCATCTGGCCTTGCAGGCTGCAATGCCGTTAGTTTTTTTTCTCAAGCGGCAACAATTTACCCTCACTAACACATGATTTAAGGTCGAGAAAGTGTTCCAAGAACTTGGCGACCTTACCAAGACTATCAAGCAGGAAGCCCTCGGGTTCATCGCTTCAAGCCCAAGACTCTACAAGAGGCCAAAGCGCTCGCAGACAATACGACAAACGCAGGGATCCTCCGGCTCAAACAACAGAACACGCTTCTTACACGTCTGCTAGACTGAGCGTGTCGAGGCAAGGCGATCCGCAGACGCGCTGCTCGAACGCATCGCCAGTCTGTTGGGTGACTACACCAACGAACAGGATTGCAGTCTGCGCGAAACGTTCTTCGAGATGACTGAGAGCAACACTGCAGCGGAGCACGAGATGCAGCAGCTCAGCGAGGAGCAGGGCCAGCAGCTCGATACGGCGGTCGTAAGGGGCAACGCGTGGTGCGAGCAACTGGCGAAGCGGGGCATCGAGGGCAAGCGGCTGCACGACAGTCGTGTCAAGGTGAGACGACGTTCCATGTACCTCCTGAATCGCTTTGCTAACGATCTTAATAGGCGCTCAACTCCGCAAGGAACTCGATACGAAACGGGATGGTGAATATCCACGCAGTGGCCTCGATGTTAACATCCGGTTTCAGTCAAGAACTCGGGCGTACTATTCAAGTTTCGAGTACTACGCTCACCCAGAGTATGTGTCAGAACTCCGTGTTCATCGCGTGTAGCATACTCACCTGTATGCAACGTTTGATCGTGAACACCATGCGAAGTGAGCACGCATTAAGCCATCGACGTCCTCGCTACCGAAGCACAATCGGGCTACCGATATATACAATGCCAGATTACTTCTACCTCCCGAGCCGTCGAGTCCACCACGAGTCGTGCTCCGGCCAAAGCGTCCAGTATGTCCGCGGCGAGCAGCTCTCTCGGTACCCTCCGCTGTGTGATGCAGAACCTCGCGGAGGAGGCGACGAGGGAAGACATGCCCACACGTTTGACACTGTGCAAGTGGTGCCGGTGCATGGTGGCGGATTTGCCGTGCACGGAGCCCAGAGAAACCTTCGTCCGCCGGTGGTGCCAATGTGGGATTTCCGGGGTAGGGAACCAGACGTTCCTTGCGGAACACCTCCCCTTGCCCGAGGAAGACGCCGTGTCATCTGTCGCCTTTCCTGGTCTTGGTACGTTCTCTTCTTCGACAAGCCTCGCAGCTATGCCACAGCGGCACAATGACTGTTCGCGCTGCTGTCGACCGTAACAGCAAGAATCAGAGCATTCGCAAATGTCCTGGACACATTGCAACATACATCACCACTGACAACGCCAAGCAATTCCGTGAGCTCATCGGTATCGCGAAGGAGGGGAACTTCACCGTCACCCCCCCCCCAACTCGAAGAGATGTCAATATTTCGATGTTCAGCTGTGGCAGCGACGTATGCAGAACGTTTGTCCACCAATGTGGATCATCAATTCAGTACTAACCTACAGCCTTCTAAATCGCCATCATCTTTGCTATCGTCGCGGCGGACTAACTGGTAGCTGCCACCGTGGTCGCAGTCGGGCCCGCAGATACAGCGAATACCACGGTGGTTACGACGGACACGATAATAGTCACAGTAGACGGAACAACGACCGTAGGTAAGGCATTTTGTGCTGAGGCGGTATCCCTCCGTTCCACCTCCTAGGGTGCCTGTGACTGCACATGGTATTATACATTCACATTGCGTCATGTCCGATGGCGTCATTAGAGCGCTGCTGTAGAGCGTGACCGTTGGGCCAGCGGCGGTAGTATGTATTATTTTAGTATTACAATTTATAATTGCACCACACGTGTTTCTAGACGACAAAGTTGTGTAGGCATTTGTACCCCCTTACAAATGGTAAGCATCATCCAGGCGATCCACCTGTATCAACCATGTCCACGAGATCGTTTCAGCATTTGCTAGGCCCCATCCCCGAGCTAACAATAGAGACCCACGTAGTTTTCTTATATCGAAACATGCCTAGTTATCCGAAGTATCACAATCACAACATCTTCGTGAAGCTGCCCGGCTGCGTAGCCCCTGTTCCTGCCACATGACCAGACGCAGAACGCGGAAACCGTCGAGCCCATTGTGCGCAACACCACGGAGGACATGTGCGAACGCTGGAAGATGCTGCTCGGTGGAGTGGGGGGCATGAACCTGATACTCGACACAGGCAACCAGACGACTCATTGAACTCATTGATTGCCTTGCATAATTTGGACGATATATAGAGCACGTAGGCACAAATACAAAGGTGTGGCCGCGTGTTTTACGGTTCACAGTTGAGTCATGGTAGGAAGTAGTTTGCCCGAAAGAAACTTATCCGATTCTTCATCGCACGAAGTGCGCAGTTTGAAGGCCCCGCTGTGGATCCTCATACCGGATTTCCACTGTTTCCCATTCATTGGCTCGGCCGCTCCCTGGCGAATTTTTTAAGCCTCAGTAGGAACCATTCTTCAGCCCGCCGAGTCCAATATCCTATGTTCAACCCAGAGGTCTTCCATTGCATGGGTCGTGGCCACCAGGAAAAGTGGGCGGGCTCTACGTGGCCAGCGTCTACAACAATGTTAGTGCGCCCAGAGGATAGAACGAATAGGAGACATACCGGCAACTTTGTACGTTCCGCAGATGATGTCGATCTCCTCGGCCGTCAAGGCATCGTCAAAATATGATTCTTGGCCAGATCGAACTTCTTGAGCATACTGGAAGATGTCCTTGGACGGACCTTCTACCGCCCGCTGCCGTGCATCATCGCCGAGGATTTCCAGCGCAAGCCGCCAGACAATCCCACCCTCGAGAATCGCCGCACGCCCGCGGGGTGATGCCAGAATCTGATAGGCACGGTCCTCATATAGGCGATAGTCCCATTCGGTCCCACGGAAAGTCAGCTGACGCCAACCGAGGCAACCTGCATTGACCGCCGTCGAGGCGTGCTTCACCTCACGCGGGTATTCCCTGGGAGTTGGATTGTACACTGTCCGCAGCGCAACCCCTCGAGCAGACAGATGGTCAATGACGTCGGCACGCGAGCGTATGGTGGGGTGGCGGCAGAGCTCGCTCACGGACATAGCGTCGACAAGAACGTAGAACCAAAAAGGGGGTTCACCCTCATAAGAGACCGCGTAACAGAGTGGGCCGTCGACGTTCCAACGGGTGATCTTCAAGGCTGATGGCCTTTTCGACGGGAGCGCCAAATATGCCGGCGACTCGGGGTGGTTATCCCATAGCCGGAGAAAGCTCTCGGGAGCAGGGGTCTTCTTTACCATGATATTGATAAACGCACTCACCGCATACTGGGGGAAGTCGACGCTGGACTCGACCAAAAGTCCAAAATGCTTACGTATGACCTCCGGCCGGTATTTGAGCCAGATGCTATCCACCGTAAGCAACTCGGGGGGCACCTCCCCGTCAGATATCCCGTATCGATAGCGGAAGAGGTCGCGGCTGCTATCAAACCTCGGAACGAACATCGCTGGGACGTCCGCGACTTGGGGATATAATGCCCGAAGTTCTCCAGCAAAGTCGTAGGCCGGTGCACTTGGGCGAAGTGTGCCCGATGAACGAGGATCGTGGGAGGGAACGGGCCAGTCATCTTCGAGCTCATCCCAGGGGTCGTCGTTTGGCTCGCTGCAGATGTCCCACTCGTTGTGCCAAGGGTCGTAGAACTTGGCGCTGTTGGGGTACTGCTCCCATAGTTCACCTGTCTTATTGCGGCCGACCAGCTGCCTGTACGGTCGCAACAGCATCGCGTAGTGAACGGTGGGATCAATGTCACCCACCGTCACCCACAGGAAGACCACGGCGCCACTGTGGCGCGTGGGGCGCCGGTAATTCATGGCCTCGGCCTCCCGAGCCAGATGCCGTGCTCGCGCTTCCGCAGTCTCCTTGGCTTTTAATGTGGCGATTTGAGACTCTCGACGAGCACGGAATTCTTCAAACGTCTCCCCAGACCGTTGACCCTGGCCGCGGGGGATCTCTTGGATGTCCTCGATCGCATGCGACGACGGCGTCGCGGGGGGCGTGCCCGCCGATGCACCATCGGAGAGATCGTCCCAGCGGAAGCTGTTCTGTGGGTTGACCACGTAGGGACGGCCTCGACGATCGTGCGCGATGTTCTCTTTCCCCGATAGCGGTACCTGCGGCACGTCCATGTTGTATGGGCAGTACGGCTCTAGAACTGGGAACTCCTTGATGATTTGGGTCCAGTGGCGAGCGTAATTCTCACTATCGACGACCGGCCAGTATATGTACACGGGGAGGTTTGCCTTGATCATACAGGGGATGTGATTGATCCATCGGGTGAAACTATCGCCCCGAACAGGACAAATGAAGGCGCCGACTCGCAGACCGGGGGAGAGGTCAGGTATGAGTGACTGGGCGAATTCGTCGATCCATGTGGGATTAGCACCTTTCTCCATGAGGATGACTTGCCAACGAGGTATGGAGCTGAGGGAGCCCACGAGTTTGCCGGGAATGCAGTCCGTAAGCGCGATGGCCATGCTGCAGCGAGCAGCGAGGACGAGCATGGCATCTCGTGATTTCCAAAGCGCACGAACAGCGGCGCCACGAGAGTTATGGCGGCTTAAGTAGCCCAGGTCGTGCGGGAGGGACCAATGGGGGTCGATGCCGTGGAACCGTGCCTCCGGGAGTTGTGCCACCTTCGCGTTGAGTGCATTCCAGATATATAGTAAGCTGCCCTCGAGCCGACTCCAGCTGGTCCTGAGTGTCTCCTCCATGGTCCAAACACCATTCGTCTCGACGATCGGGAGGGCTTTGCCCTTGGATATGTTGAGGCGGGCGAAGAAGCGACCGTCGAAATGCGAGCGTCGGAGCATGTATGCGATTTCCGGAGCGCGATCGATGGCCCAAAGAGCTTTACGTATATCCCGGAGCTCGAGGTTGTTTTCGGGGTCGATGATCGGAATGCCGGGCAGCCATTCTACCGGGGATGGGTTGACCACAGTGAAAATTTGTCCGTTGTACTGAAATGTGCGGTGCGGTCTAAGAAAAGTTCATCAGCAAGGGTGCTGGCCATCAATGTGAATCCGATGCTTACGCAGGAGCTACAGAGACCATGGTTGTGGAAAGTAGAGGGACGGCAACCCAGATTTACTGTAACAAAAGGGTTAGGAAACACAACCATCGGGGGGAGTAGCATCGACGTACATTCGAAGGGTCTAAGAAGAAAAGAGCGCAAGAAGGGTCACAGGTTGCGGCAACAAAATGACAGTAGTACGGAGAATGAATGTCGAATGTCTTCGCATCCAATAATATGTAACGCGTAGGTGTGAATACGGAAGGACGATACAAATGAAGCCGTTAATAACGAAATGACGACCGAAAAGAGCGACGCAGACTGCACCTTTCCGATCGATGCGCACTGCGGGACAGGGGAGTTGCGCAGTGCAGCGAAGGCGGCGACAACGAAGTATCTGAGTAGAAGCCTCGTGGGAGGCGCACGACGAAGGGCGTAGAAGCGAGAGCCGGCCACAGAATGAGTGTGGAAGCAAAAGCGGGAGCGAGGGCAGGCGAACGAGTGCGCGGGGCAAGAGATGAGGGATGAGTGTCCGAGTGATGGGGTGTCCGAGCGGCGGGGACCGTACTTCTGCGGGAGGCAACAAGGAGCTCGCAAAGCGTCGCCCAAATGTGCCTGTTCGCGTGCTGTAAGTTAGTACCTGGGGTAGCGCGGGAGAGAGAGCGGGTGGGGGAGGTGGAGATGGCGGCAGGCGGCAGGCGGTGGGTGGTGGGCGGTGGGCGGTGGGCGGCAGGCGGTAGGCGGTAGGCAGTGCGCGACGGACGGAGAAAGCCGACGAAGTCCAGCCACCGCTGGACTTCAGCCAAATTCAATCTCAGATAGAAGCTGCACTGCCACGCTTCAAAGGTTAATCTGTGAGAATAGATGGGGACGTGGGAAACTCCCACGGGATTAGGTGCTCGTTGTCCACAATTTCGTTTCGCTCACCAACACTTGGCTCCAGCCTACTCCCACCCACCAAGATCCCCTCCCAACGCCCTCCTCCACTCTCCTCCTTGTCTCTAACGGCACTTTTTCAGTACTAACATACAGAACCAGCGGGGGTGCTCATTGGGCGCCGCTTTGCGAGCCCCTTGTCGCCTTCCGCAGAAGCACGACCACCCGCCCTCACGTCCCCGCGCCCTCGCACCCGCCCGCCCTTGCACCCACTCTTCCTCGTACCCGCCCGCCCTCGTACCCGCCCGCTCGTCCTTGCGCCTGCCCGCCCTCATACCCGCCCGCTCGTCCTCGCGCCCGCCCGCCCTCGTACCCGCCCGCTCGCCCTCGCACCCGCTCGCCGTCGCTGTCCCGCCCGCCCGCCCGCCCGCCCGTCCTCGCACCCACTCGTCCTCGCACCCGCCCGCCCTCGCACCCGCCCGCTCTCGCACCCACCCGCTCTCGCCCTCGCGCCCTCACCCTCGCACCCACTCGTCCTCGCACCCGCCCACCCTCGCACCCGCCCCCGCCCTTGCACCCACTCGCCCTCGCGCCCGCCCGCCCTCGCACCCACCCGCTCTCGCACCCTCACCCTCGCACCCACTCGTCCTCGCACCCGCCCCCGCCCTTGCACCCACTCGCCCTCGCGCCCGCCCGCCCTCGCATTCGCCATTGTCGGTTTGTTGACCTGCCGTTCGCCCACATGCGTCTACCTCCTGTCTAGTTCTGCCACTACTACACAATGACTCGCCAATGGAGCAGGGGGTCCTCATCGACATTCAACAGCTCTTATATGTTCCGCGTAACGCGTGCAAGTGTCCTGGTCCCGGACCGCGCCGCGATTACCATGCTCGTATCCCAGCCGGACCACCCGCTCGCCTCTCTCTTCTGGGAGAGGCTGAGCACCGTGCGGCGACGTGCGCGCACCTCCTTACAGCTTCAGCTCGTCTGGGCGCCCCTCGGTAGCGATGATCACAATGCGGTCGGGCGAGCCCGGCACGGCACGCAGCGGCAGCTCGTGAGCTGACTGACGCAGATACCCCACGCGCCGTCCTCAAGTTCCTCGGTGACCTGCGCACGGAGCGCGCTCACCTTCAGAAGCGATACAACGCGAACCTGCTCCAGCAGTGGAAGCCGGCATGGCTCGCCTCGAAGCAAGGCAAGCTCCTCGCGCGAGTGGTCGACAACACCCCGCCGGGGCTCAAGGCCCACCCACTCTATTGCGGGCTCGTGCGGGCTCCGGGCAGCATCCTGACACAGCTCTGCTGTGGCCATGTCAGACTCAACGCATACCTGGCGCGTATCGGCGCCGTTGACTCACCACTGTGCTTGCGCTGCCTTATCCCGGAAACTCTGGCACACTATCTCTTCACCTACCAGCAGTTTACTGACGCGCGGCACACGTTGCGCCAGGCGGTCGAGGAGCCCCTCACCCTGAAGAGCACATTGGGCAACGTCGGGGCCCGCGCCACGGTCCTGAAGTACTTGCATGCCACCGGCCACTTCGATGCCTACCGCCTCAAGGGCACGCCCGGCTAGCGGACCTGCACGATCACCTCCCTCCCTTCCTCACTATCATCTCCCCCTCTCCCCGAGTCCCCCTTCCCGTTTCCTTCTACCTCTTCTCCTCCCCCCTTTTCTGACACCTACCGGCTTCGGCCGCACTAAGAGGCAGGACCTCTCGGCAATCCTACGGACACGCCGCCCAACCCCCGAGTCATCATGATGCTTAACCACACCCCCTCTTGCTTGTCTTCCTGTACGTTTCCCTCGCACCGTCACGCCCCCCTACCATGTCCGATGCTCCCCCCTCTCTCTCGTGTTCTCTCAAGTCTCATCCACCCTCCCTGTATTTGCCCCTAATGCTCGGCGCGTAGTGTACAATGTTGTGACAGTGGCAACCTCGGCCGTAAACGGCCTACATGCCACTATAATCAATGATCATATCCATCCATCCATCTATCTATCTTATATGTTCCGTGTGCGGCGTAAGAAGTGTTCTTGTTTCGTATTTGTACTCTGCTCATGGTTCCATGGTTCTTCAATATAGGGTCTCCTTTCACTGCATGGGATGGCACTGAGCAAGGCGATATTCATTACTACTGCTTCGTGTAATAGTGAACGCTCCTCTCGCCCAAGCGTTCGTAGCGCCTTTGGACAAAGTCTTTTCTACAAGCAAGGCCATCGCAAATCGACGAACTATAAAATCAACTACGTATTACGGAAATCGACTCATTTCGTCCGGCTTTGTTTGGCCCCCTTCACTTTGTCTTCAACCGCGGTGTCCCTCTATTCAGTATTGTAATCGACCAATGTATTCCACTAATACCTACCATTCAATATGACCTGTCGTCAACCTCCCGTTCAGCCTGACATAACTTATCTCAACCCTAAGCATCTGTCCACATCGGACACACATCCTAGCACCAACAGCGCACTCTTGCATGCGCCATTGCCCCGTGTAATATCAATGTCGTCTTTGTTTCATTCGCTCTGGCTCCGGGCCATCACCCCTCTGTTCCTAAACCCAACCCGTGCTCCAGCAGCTCTAAGTCATGGCCACCTATTACTGTCTGTAAAACACCGTTAGGTAGTGTATCGACCATACTGCTATATGTGCGAAGGCCCGTGCTTGATACTTGCTACAAGACGTCTCTGACTGGTGATAACATTGCCTTGATCCTTACCAAAACTATGTATTATATGATTCCCGGTTGCATTATCCCAGGACCAAACTTCGACCAGCCAGGCATCAAATCCCAATCCCTGTTGTTCCCCTTACAAATTTCCTATATGACGCATGATTTTATCATAGTGAACCCGCCAGAGTGAAGCAATGGCAGGCCTTGTAGGCAATACTTTGAAACGGGAAGCAATGCTCTGAAGGAGTTTGTCCCTTTAGTATTGTTCTGAATTGCATTACCGCCCATACAGGCCAACAACGCTTTCGTATGGCGGCACGCATATCAAAGTTCCACTTTGCCACTGGGGACAGCGCGCGATTATACAAATGAGAGATCGATAGCGATGCGAATCGAACGCAGCAATGGGATGAATTACAACAAACAGGGCAGAGTCAATGTGCAAATCGTAATATGAGACAATGGTTCAGCGAGGAACCGTCCGCCGAGTACGTTGAGACCTGGTCTGCACAACATTTGTGGAGCGTTCCGTGAGAGTTCCTATGGAGGTCGAGCCTGTCTTCATGTGTTGCCCCGTCATTGGTATCATGGGTATCCGGGGGAGAGAATCGGATGACGACAATGATGACGCTAAAGATTACGATTGATGAGGAACGAAGAAATCGTTTCTTATGGGACGACCTCTGTGCCAGGTCGCGTTACGCCAATCGATCCCCGTGGGAAAATATTTTCAAACCCAGCTAATCCAAGTAAGTCTTAAAATAAGCGCCATATACAACCTTTCTTATCCACCAACACCCAGCCCAGGGTTAGGGGCAGTTTCCACTACAAATTTTAGGGTTAGCCCTTCAACCACTACTTACCTGTGGCTTACCACTACTTACCACTTATGATGGCGCATCCTGGGCGCTTATTTGACCCTCTGGAGCGCTACACATGTCCATTTTAGATCACATGGTTCCAAGACTGTACTGGGGTCTAAATGTCAGTAATTCCGGGTTCTTAAGTTTGTTAGTGGGCCAACTGGGATGAAAAATTTTATGAGTAACAGTATTAAGAATGTGGATCTAATGGAGTGTTGATATCAATACATTAGTAAGCAAACAAGGGCAAGAATCCGGATTTACTGACTATAAACCTGTGATAGCTGAAACTTCTTTTGCTCATAACTTTGGCAGTTTATACTCAAATGGTGAGTTTAATACCTCGTTAGAAAGGTGTTCTAAAGCTGAATCCATGTGTGATATTGCGGTATTGTTCCCAGAGGCTATTAGACCGGTATTGCTGTTTATATCACAGAGGTCAGGTATAACAGTGTTGTTTAATGTGTAGCTCATTCAAAATTGGGGGTATGGACATGAAAGTTAAACGAATGGATAGTGATAATTAAGAGCTTTCAAATGGTATATTACATGCACCACTCTGGTGAAATAGCAAGAGAGATAATCCAGTAGGACTGCCAAAGTGTTTGCCTCAGCAGTGATGTGCTCACTGCGCACCCAGTTCGTAACCAAATCCCTCCAAACAAATCGCGATCTGTGCGCACTCAAAATGCAAACAAAACGAACCCACACGCGCGGAATTTGGACGAGATTAAGGGGTAATAAAGTGCGGAATACTGGTCTGACTGGGAGAAATACTCAAATATACACTTCATAAATGACTGCATTGCAATATAAATAACACAGATGGATAGAGGAAAGCGAGAGCTTTCGAACGGTATATTACATGTTCTACTTTGAACAATAACTGACAGAGATAATTCAATAACACTGCAACCCAAAGTGCAAAATAAGCGCCCTAAGGGGTAAAATAAGCGCTGATTGGCACGATTCACTTAGCCGGGCTATCGTGCCAGCCAGCGCTTTTTTCACCATCACATGACTCCCTTTTTAAAGTGGCCATCCCAGGGATTGAACCCAGCTCCTCCGGAAATCAAGCAATGCGGTTACCCACATTTACCACTGCCCCATCAGGCCTTTCATTTTCCTGCCCCTTATCCCCCCATATCATGTCTCCTGCCTCTGATAAGATAATTGCCGGCCATCTGGGCGCTTTTTTTGTTATCTGCCCCCTCCGGAAATGGCAGCTGGCTGGCTCAGCAGTGCTCTGCTGGCACATCTTGTCCAGCTCACTGCTCATCCAGTTCTTGACCAGATGGCCACAAATAAATCACGATTTGTGCGCATTTTGAATGCAAATAAAGTGCAACAACAAGCGTGGAATCCATGAGGTTTGAGAGGTCGTAAAGTGTGAAACACTAGTCCCCTTTGGATAAGTACTGGTAAAGTGATCTGGTGGCACATCTTGTCCAGCTTACTGCTCATCCAGTTCTTCACCAAACGGCCTCAAACCAATCGCGATTTGTGTGCATTTATAATACAAACAAAATGCAACAAAGAGCGTGGGAATTGATGACGTTTAAGATGTCGAAAAATGCGAATTACTGGTATCATCTAGATGAATAATAACAACTCTACACTCCAAGACACATGTGAAGACACATAAGCAGCACCATGTGATAGAGGCATGTAAGGGCTTTCCTTTGATGTCTAACATGTCCTACATTGGCTTGAATCTGAGAGATATAATCCAGTAAAACTGCAAAATAAGTACTGGCTGGCATGATCTCAGAGGGTATAATGCTCCCTTAGATTCTTAATCCTAAGCTCTATTGAATGGCCATGGTCATCAGACATGACACAAATTTTCCAAAGTGAAAAAATGCAATTGATGGTGCAAGTTGAACCATTAGCACAATCAAACTACATTTGAAGCAGTGTCCCAGGCTGTTATGTGTATAGTATCAGTGGGCATGAAGTCAAATGTGATCATCCAACTTCATCATCAATCGTACCTGCCAGACATGGCCCTCTTCCACCAAGTTTGGTGAGTTCTGGGGGTGAATCCGCGGGTGAGGGCTCGTTCTCTCGCTCCTCGGAAGCGATCTCGACAGGCGACTCAGCCGCCATAGGCCCTGGAGAGGCGGCAGATGACACGGCGTCTTCCTCGGGCAAGGGGAGGTGTTCCGCAAGGAACGTCTGGTTCCCTACCCCGGAAATCCCACGTTGGCACCACCGGCGGATGAAGGTTTCTCTGGGCTCCGTGCACGGCAAATCCGCCACCATGCACCGGCACCACTTGCACAGTGTCAAACGTGTGGGCATGTCTTCCCTCGTCGCCTCCTCCACGAGGTTCTGCATCACACAGCGGAGGGTACCGAGAGAGCTGCTCGCCGCGGACATACTGGATGCTTTGGCCGGAGCACGACTCGTGGTGGACTCGACGGCTCGGGAGGTAGAAGTAATCT